>JANHAO010013119.1:0-16014 GCA_026873985.1 Saraca asoca
AATGAATATTTAGCAATCAAGGATGCATTAGTTTCAAGTTGATTTCCCTTGGCTGGTAGTTGTGTTATTTGTAGTTCTTGTTTCTATCTTTTTGTTAGTTTATGTTAGCTTAGTTTTCTGCCAAACCCCCCCCCCCAATTCAACTCTTAATATCATTGATAACATTATCCTAAAATGATCCTCAGGTTTGACCTAGGTTGCCAATGCTACAAGTTAGTTTAGGTAGCTTCAGTTTATAAATTTCTAATTCGATCTACCTCGACACACTTGATTAGTGGCCAGACACTTTTTTAAGCAATTTAAAGAAAGGAGTGTGTTTATTAGCTGACCTAGACATAAAACATGCAAAAGCTACAACTTTTCCATTGAGCATCTGCACCTCCTTTATACTTGTTAGGTTCCTCATATCAATTATGGCCAGGCACTTGAATGGGTTGGCTTCTATACCTCTCTTAGTAATCATGAATCCTAAAATTTTACCAACTTTCACCCCAAAGGCACACTTTTTTAGGTTCAATCTCATTCAAAACTTCTTTAAGGTCTCAAATATCTCCTCAAGATCTTGCCAGTAATGTTTCAAGCTTCTTGATTTAATTATCATATCATCCACATATACTTCCATATTCCTCCCTATCTATTCTGTGAAGACTTTATTCATCATTTTTTTATATGTTGCCCTTGCATTCTTTATGCTGAACAACATTACCTTATAATAGAAGGTTCCTTGATTAGTTATGAACAATGTCTTGCTCTTGTCATTAGGGTGCATTTTCAGCTAATTGTATCTAGAAAACGTGCTTCTAAAACTGAGGATTTCAAAGCCTGTCGCATTGTCTACCAATTGATCAATGTTTGGAAGTGAATACAAATCTTTAGGATATACCTCGATGAAGTCCACACACATCCTCCACCCTTTTGTGATTTTTCTTTTTTTCACTTGGACTACATTCATTAGCCAAATGGTATATGAGATTTCCTGATGAACCCTGGACTTAGCAATTTGACTACTTCTTCTCTTATTAGCTTCTGCCACTCAAGATTATGATTCCTCTTTTTTTGCTAAACTAGCTTTATATTCGAGTCAATTGACAATTTATGACAAGCTACTTTCGGATCAATTCCTAGCATATCAACAAGTGTTCAGGTGAAATATAATTTTGTAGGAGTTTTATTAATCAATCTTGATCTGTTTCCCCTGTTCTACCCCAATCTTGACTACTCTTTTATCATGGTCCCTAAAAATCTGTACCTCTTCCATATCCAAACCAGGATGCAGTCAGTGAGGATCATCATGCCGAACATTGAGTTATGTTGTTCTATCATCTAGCACTCACTATTTTTCTTACTAACAAGTGTTGATTTTGCCTTATTAGTACTTCCTTGGGTCTTGGCCAAACTTTCCATATAACACTTCTGAGCAACATGCTAGTCAGCCCACACTTCCCTGATTCCTCTTGCAGTTAAGAACTTCATTAGTAAATGGGGAGTGGAGACAATGGCTCCTTCTTGGTTCAAAGATGGCCATCCCAAAATAGCATTGTAAGCATTATTAAGGGTTACCACTACAAGGAAAGTGACATCTACACTTTTTGTCAATGGTCGAGTTCCCAAAGTCAGCCTCAAAGTCACCATTCCTTCCACCTGCATATGCCCGCCTGCGAAACTAATCAAAATGCTTGTGTAAGGTTTATACTTACTTCTATAAATATTCAAGACATTAGTAGCATGTAAATATATAATGTCAATGGAACTTCCCTAATCAATAAGTATCCTTTTGATAATGAAGTTATTTAGTAGAGCTGAAATAACCATTGGATCATCATGCCCCTGTCAATGTCCATAAAATCCTACTCTGTGAAGTAAATTGATTCATATTGTTCCTTCCTCATCTTCCCTTCTATTGCCATTACCACTCTGAGATGCCTTTTCTTTGCATTTTCAAAAACTCCCCTAGTGAAACCTCTAGTAATGGTTTCAATCATTCCCAAGATGGAAGAGGTTGCTTCTACTTGTTTATTTTTCAATTAATCAAACTGCGAGGAATAATCTTTTTCTCTGTTGCAGTGAAATTTGGTTCGTATAAAGAGACCAAATCTCAGCCAATGGGGATAATTCGGTGAACCCCAAATCATAACTTGGTGTAGAAATTAGAGGAAGAAGAAGAAGAACATAAAGCAGACAACTTGTATTATACTGCTAATTTGTGCATTCAACAACTTATACTTGTTATATCGGCCCCAAGAAGGCCCTCTTTCCTACTCTAACGCTTTGTCTCTAGAAGTCATAGCATCAGACTATGAGTGCTATTTGCCATCGAGCAAGCCCAACGTCTTCAACATTAATGCATTTTTTAGATCTCGCTAACAGCTCTAAGAGAGAGATGGTAGGATGTTTGGCTAATGAGAGGGAAAAGTGATCGAAATGAAGACCCGAGCTGATTTGATGCACTACCACACCTTTATTAAGGTCTTAAATCTCTAATGTCAGAGCTTTGAAACAAGTTAGGTACTCCTTAAAGGTCTGTTGATGGCCTTGCTAAAAATTAACCAAAGTAATTGAAGTTTTCCTAGGTGCCCTACTAGTGGCAAAATGTGTACAAAAAGCCTTGGCAAGTTGATGGAAACTGTCGATCAACTGTCAAGGTAGAGTAGTGAACCACTATACCAACTTTCTTGAGAGTGGTAGAAAAAGCTTGACACATTATAATGTCTGGAGCACTCGATAGCAACATCGACACTTGGAATGCTTCTAATTGCTCCTAAGGTTCTAACATGTTGTCATAAGGGTCTATATGGGTTGGTGGTTTAAAGTGGACAAGTAGGGGAGCAACCATCACAGTTGTAAAATATAGGTGGTTTTCTTCTTAGCAAGAAGATAGCTACTTAGAGGTCTGGGTGAGGTCCATAGGTTAGGTTAAGTGGGTTATAAAGCTCATAGGTGTGGGTGATATGGTGGTAGCATCAGTCATTTGTGGTGGAGCAAAGGAAACATTGGGAACAAGTGATTTAACCAGAGTTTGGACCTGGTAAGTTTATGGGGGTAGAGATAGGGGTTTATGGGTTGTTAAACCATAGTGGTCACTGATAAAAAGGCCATAGGAATAGAAGGTTGCACTCGCAAGGGGGTGCTAGAGGCAGTTGAAGTTGCTAGGGCTTAGAAATGTGAAAGGTCTGGGTTACTTGAGGAAATGATAAAGTGATCGAGTTAGCTTCCCTAAGAATGGAGCTCAAAGTACTAGAGGTGGTGGAAGCAAAGTAAACTATGCTCGGGCACGATGGAAAGCATCTAATTCCTCATGCAATTGGTGAACCTACTCCGCTAGTGCAATGTGTTCGAGCTCAGCAATTATCTGGCAAGCCTCCTCTACCATCCAATCTCTATGGTGATCGTTTCTAGCCCTTTCACGATGACAGAGCTCATTCGACGATAGAGCACAAGAAGATTGAGAATAAGAGCAACGAGACATAATGGTGGTTGAAAAAGTCACAAACGACACTAAATGAAACTCTCCTAAGTGCAAAATCGACTGGCGAAGTAGTGTGAAGTTGAGAGGTGACTTGCAAACACAATAAATTTAGTCGCATGTGATGGAAATGGTCCGCTGAGCACACTCTAATGGTTAAATTAGTGTTTTAGCAAAGTTTCAATAAGTGTGATGGATATGATCTGAAAGATAGACACCTGCTAGTATATATAGGTATCGACGAACATGCCAACTAGCATGCTCTTTGATAAATGGAGTGTTATCATGTATCCCCAACGTATTGATAACATCAGGTAGATTCCTGCTAAGTAGTTACGGTGGTCACATTATTCACGCATGTTTGAGTCACGCCTTATGTCATGCATTGGTTAGATAATTGATTCGTTGAGCTGTCCTTTAGTCAAGTATTGCGTACAAGTCAATTGACCTGATGCATCTGATTGATCGATCGGGGCCAACCACCTATGGTTCGATTATAGACCACAGAATATTTTAAGTTATGTCAAAATTTATAAATTGTAAACTGCTGGTTTGATTATATCATTTTTAATGACATAAAATGCATAAGACTTTATTTTCCCGCAAATTCTCCATGTTAACACAATGTGTCTGATCTCTATATGCATGTAAGTATCAAGTTGGCAATTAACCACGAGCACTTATAAAATAAGTCATTAACTTATTATAGAGAATTATTAAATAATTAATTAATACAATGAAAAATTAACAAATTAAAAATAAGTGAATGGATAAATGTGTTATAAGCAACACATATGCGTGTCTAATGCTCTTACTTATCTTTAGAGTTTAGAATAGAACTCCGTGTCCAATCTTCGTAGCTATATACTTTTCAATTATACTGATCAACAACACAAATTCAATGAATATCTAGGGAACTACACTTCTCGCATGCATGCCTTATTGTTGAAATACCATTATAATGACGTTCTTACTTCTTATCGTCAAATTTGTGTAATTTCTCAGAAAGTACCATACGTGATTCACATAAAGCATATTTCGTATCATATTTTGAAAGATTAAAAAAGTCCTCTTGAAAAAAAAAGGATAAAAAGGAAAATGAGAGACCCAAGACTTATCAATAATGGTTGCGTCAAAGAAGGAACTTTGACCAAAGAGAAGTTACGTAGCATTGGACAAAGAAAAAAGTAAAGGCGCACGTACGGGTTCGTACTCTTATCTCAAAAAAGCAGAGTACTTTTCATTTGTTCCCCACGCGGACTTCGACTTGGCAATTGCCAAAGTTTATCGTGTCAACTGTCAGCCCATTTTACTTTTCAGACTTTTTCTTGGAAACTATCTTGTGACTCCCTTATTTCTCATGATCAAAAATATCCCCGCAACAAACATTTTTTCAGGGAAAAATTGTAAAATTTTAAGGTAATTATACTTAACACATATAACTATTCATTTTTATAATTATCTTTTAAAATTATTCATAAATAATCAATTCTATCAAAACTCCATTTTATATGTTATTTGAAAAAGCAAATGTATTTAATTTGAAATGAAATATTATGAAAAAAATCAAGCATATTAAAGAAGTTTTGTAGTTCAAATTTTAAAGCAATTAAATATGTATATTATTTTTTTTATTTTAGGAATATTTTAATTATTTTATTATGATTCAATTATCCAATACAAATAAAAAAATATATGACAACATTTCTTATGATTGTTATATTCGCATCAATATAACATAGTACTCAAGTTCCTTTCAAAATTATGAGAAAAATTTTATATGGGTATCATTTACCACTTATGAATATATTCAAGGAGTGATTGTAATAACTAATAGTTATTGATATTAAATGCAACTACTCTCAAAGTTGAAGAAGATAATTTATATTTCTCTACTTCTTTTAATTATTACTTTAGTTATAGGAAAAAAATGAATTATATTAATTATATTTTATTTTTATTATGGGAAGGAAGTGTGAAATTTATATATGTAAACAAATTATTTAATTCGAATATAGCAGGACTGCGTGGCCAGAAAAACTCTGGTTATGACCTAAGACTTTAACCTTATTACTTTTCTTTGTAGGATACATATGTTATCCACATCGTGTTGGCCATGCGCACTTGGCTCATGGATTTGGAAATATCTCCAATTATTGGAGTGCAGATTCTTTTTATTAGAAATTAAAATAGAAGAGAAACATATTTAAGTCAATATATGTATTTCTCACATCATAGAACAGAATTGCTCCCACTATGTTTTTGAACGCGAACTTTAGATTTTTCCACCAGAATATATATGCTACGTACACTTTTCCAGCAGGTAGTTCATTTTCTTCAAGCAGTTAATTAATCAAACAGGAATACATTGAAATATAGCAATGGGAATAAGTATTCTTATAATCATAAAAAGAGATAATGCAGAGATTGATTGCGTGCCAGCAGAAAAACTTGATTATATACACAAAAGGGTTTGTCGCCACCATGATCATGATAATTATACTTGTAAATATATAAAGTACAGCACAAATGAATTGATCAGGAAATGGCAAGCAACATCATGTTCTTGAATTCTTGGAAATCAAGCTGTCCATCCAAATTGGTGTCGTAAACATAGATCATGCTGGAGCAATCCTTGCAGTTTCTTTCGTCCCAATAACCAAGCCTCTTCAACACGCACTCCAGTTCTTTGCTGCTTATGAATCCATCTCCATCCAAATCAAACACTTGGAACGCCTTAGCCAGGTCTCTCTCCACCTCTCGGGTTTCTTCGTCATCTTCACTGGTGTTCTGCTTATTCTCCGATATGGAATCATAGAAGAACAAGAACTCATTGAAGTCGAGGCCCTTCTTCCCCACTTGAGATTCGAGCTCATCGAGGCTCAAATGGAAGCCTATTTTCTCCAGCAGCCAATTTAGCTCTTCAAGGCTCACAAAGCCATCGCCGTTCATGTCAAGCTTCTCAAATATCCGTTGCAAGTCAGAAGGCGTCAGCGGAGACATGTTAATTGGAAAAACAAAGAAAGTAAATGAGATTCTGATATACACACTGCTTAGTTTCTCTTCTTGTTTGAGGCTCTCAAAGACTTCATACTTTGATGCCAAGAGACCGAGGTTAAATAAAGGTTTGTGTGTCTGTTTATCCATCTATCTAACTTACAAGTCGTTGGTGGAAGTTGCAAGTTGTGTCCTGTTCCAGAACGGAAGGGTACGGAAGTCGGTCAATGATGATTCACAAAGAATAGTTGGGGCACTTGAAGTTGCAGGAAGCTTCGCAGACGTTTTCCTTTTTGAGTAGTTCCGCGCTGCTACTGGGTATTATTAAATGTTCCTACAATCATAATTTAATTAAATCATATATTATTATATTAAATAAATATTATAATAATTAATTATTATAAATCTATTAATTATTTAATTAAATTGATAGACTTACGATGATATCTAAATCATTGATGGACTTTAATAGCATGAAATTTATCATTGGATTAATAATGATGAATCATTTGTTTAGTAGGATTACAGTAAGTTCTTACTTATATTCTAATAGAGTTATAATTGTCCTATTAAAATTTCAGATATAATTTTCTTTTTCCTTTTTTTTGCTAAAGTTATAAGGAGTAAATATGTTAAGGAATGTTTTATTATCAAAAATTCTCATATAATATCAGGTGTAATTTCATTACTACTAATTAAATTTATATGTATAAATTTGATGCATTGTAACATAATTTAATAGATATGTTGATTTGATGATTTTAATATCTTATTTATTGGAGCATTAATTTTATTTTTCTGGACATCAAAATTTGCTATATGATTCTTACATATTATACTACTTTATGTAATTTTTATAATTTGATTTGATTTTTTTTTGCATATTTGAATAGTTTCTAGATTGTTGTGTGCAATTTGTAAAATCATGTAAGAATTAATTTTGCTCATATTATGTCATAAAATTTTGTGTAATTGTGTACTCACTTATCGTGGGATCAATTGCATAAAATTTTGCTAAAATTAAATTTTTAAATTGTATCTAGAAAAGTGCTATGTTAATAATATATATGCCTTACCAGTGTAATATTATTAACATAGTTTGTTGGTGATAATGTGAATGTTAGGATTACTTGTTATATTCTTAAAATTTAAAATACTCTATCAGTGTTAGGTTTTAGAAATATAGCATTCAATCTTTGTATTATATTATGAAGCCTTAAATGCTCTGGTGATGTTGGGTTTCATAATATAATACTATTTGGAATTGCATAGTTAGTAAGGAAATATTAAAGCATGACTACGTGGAACATGTAATTTTTTAAATTTATGATAAATTTTATAAATTTTTATTTCCTCAATCTTTTGTCACATATGCAATTAATTACTGTGAAAATAGTAAATAGGACCAATTATGAAGACTGAGGCGAGAGAAAGATATCTAGGTTAAATTGTTGATATCACATCTAGCAATCACCAAATTTCATATTTGACATAGAGCGAGAGAGAGAGAGAGCCAAAGACAGACGATAACTCTATTGCTGCATAAGGACTCTTCTTGAAAAATTGACACACTCTAATAGAGTGTACTTGACTATTGTGATGTATATTAAGAATAAGACTATCATGAAAGGCATTACTGACTCTCTAAATGCCAAAGTGATTATAGATTTTGTAACTACTAAATTTGTAAAATTTTATAAAGCTAAAAAAGATATCGCCTCTCATTGCTAGATAAAATTGTTTAAAATGGTGTTAGTGGAATTAGTGAATATATTATGGAACCAATATACTATTATGATTGCTCATTGGCATGAAAGTGGACATAGAAAATAGTCATTTAATTTCACATGTTTTAGAGTCTCTTCCTATTAAAATTGATGTTCTTTAGATATCATATCACACTCAAAAGGATAAGTAGACTTTTAGTAAAATGACTTTTATAGTTAGTCAAATAGAAGATGAGGTGGAAAATTGAAGGATCTTTGTACTCAATTTATTTCACATGGATCAAGTGTCGAGAGTGAAAATAAATCACACCCAAAGGAACCTAATTTTGAGAAACAGGAAAGTTTATTTAAGCACATATCACAATAAATCAAGATGTTCTATTAGCTCTATTGAGACGTTCTATTAAACACTTGGTGGTTAGATGGAGGTGCAATAATTTGCATTACAAATTTATTATAAATATTAAGAAATAAGAGGAAGCCAAGTGATATAAGCCAATAGTCATATTGCAAATAGTGGAAAAGTGCAAGATAAATACATAGGAGTAGTTACCATTTGAAAATTAGAGGGTTAATCAGTTAAATACTGTGGTTGGATACAAAAGGGTTACAATGAATGTGAGATCCTCAATATTGTGGAATATGTGTCCAAGTGATATCTTCACAAAAGGATAGAGTGATTGACAAAAGAAAAGATTCTTGATGTGTGTATTAATTGCATCAAGAGAGATACTCCCTGCTAAAGTTAGTGAACTAGAATGATGGATGTATTGGAGTTAGTTCACAATAATGTAGGGGAACTAATTACGCCAAGCACTATAGGTGGATACTTTTCATCTTCATTAATGATTGTTCAAGTTTTGGTTAGGTGGAAATATTCAATAGAAAGTTGGAATCCTTAAATTCTTTTGGGACATTTTAGGTTGAGATTGAACTAAAAAATGATAAGAAAATCAAATATGTCAGTTTTGATGAAGGTGGTAAGTGTTATAAAGATATAATAAACTGATGTAAATTTTGATTCTTTAGTAAGATATCTCCAAGATTATGAATGTTTGAAGGCTAATAGCCTTATTCTTGGAATGCCCGAATAGGATTAGATCATAAGAAGGTTGAATTACACACTTATAGACATAATTGGATATGTATTGGTGCATTAAATTTTACTAGACTTTGTATTGGTTGATGCTTTAAAGATTGCAGTGTATATTTTGAATCAAATCCCTAGTAAATCTATATTTTATCGTCTGATCCACACCACCAAGGTTACTAAAGGACCTTGTTTTGTTTATTAATTAGATAGTGGGAGTGAAAGACCATATAATACCTCTCCTAAAGAGGTACAAGTTGTTATTCCACAAAAACCATCACTAGTTGAAACAAACCGAATTGATCTAGTACAACATATGATAAAACCAATGGTGGAAGTTGCAATGTTTAATGCTCCTCTGGTAGTAGAAAAGAACCAAGTCTTGTAAATGAAATACTTTTGAGGAAATCCCGAAGACTCATAGACCAAGAACTACTAATGACTATATGGTATATTTGTAAGAGCATGAATTTGATCTCAGTGATGGAATTGATCTCACTAGTTTTCAGGAAGCCGTTTCAAGTACTAATTCTTTAAAATGGATGAAGACTGTAAACGTTGGATTGCTTTGATGATTCAGAATGATGTGTGAGATCATATAGAGTTACTTGTTGGTTATAGGTCTATTGGATACAAAATGGCCTTTAAGACTAAAGGATATTCAAAGGATGGTTGAAAGGTATAAGGTTATATTGATAGCAAAAGGCCATATTTAGAAAAAAGACCTTGATTGTAAAATATTTTCTTATCTATTTTAATTGAAGACTCATTTTGAGTTGTTATAGCATTGATGACTTATCTTAACATGGAGCTTCACTAGATGCATGATGGCCTTCTTGAATAGTGATTAGCCAGAAACTATTTGTGTGAGCTAACCAAATGATTTCTAAGAAAAAAGTAAACAATCTTAATGTCTAAATTGAAAAGATTCATAAATATAATTTGAATAAAGCATCTACATAATGGTATCTCAAGGTTATTGAATTTTCTCTTGGGCTTAAGGAGAATGATGCAGACTATGTGTCTATTTTAAGTTGGATATAGGCATATTTATGATTCTAGTCTTATGTAGATGATATTCTCCTTAAAAACAATGTTATGAGCCCTATGATTAAGATAAAACATATACTATCTATATATTTTAGATATGAAGGATCTTAATAATGCCTTTTTCATGTAAGGTATATAGATCTATCATGATAGATCCCCAGGTTGTCTTGGCTTATCTCAAAAATTATATGTTGAAGAAGTGCTCAATAGGTTCAATATGTTTATGTGCTCTTCAAGTATTGCACCATTCTAGAGGGTGATTTTTTTTTTTAAAGTCTAGTGTACTCAAAATAATGTAAAGATTAAAGTAGATCCCATATGCTTTCGTTGTTAGTAGCTTACTATATGCTCAAGTATGTACACATTTTGATATCACTAATATTTAGTGTACTTGAGAGATACTTGAGTAATTGGTCAGAAATATTGGACTACCGCAAAGAAAATTATGGAGCACCTATAAGTTATAAAGAATTTTTATGCTGACTTATTATAGATCTGGTGATCTGATTGTTGCAAGCTAATTTGACTCTAATTTTGTAAATCATCCAGGTGATAGGATGTTGATATTTGGAAACATCTTTATGATGATAGGAGGAGTTATATCATAGAAACTATCAAGCAATCAATTACAATAATCTCTACTATGAAGGCAGAATGTGTTACATGTTATAAAGCTACTTGTGAGGCTAATTGGTTAAGGAATATAATATATGGATTCAAAGTGGTAAAGAGCATATTTATGACCTTAACCATATGTTGCGAGAATGCTATCATAATGAACTTTTCTCAAGATAATAGTGAGAGTACTATCCATACAAGTTTTTTGATATTAAGTATCAATTTGTAAAAGAAAGAAGATAAGCAAGTATTATACATGTTGCCACGAATCGTATGCTTGTGGATCCACTAACCAACGACTTAGGTGTTAAATTTTTCACGAACAAGTAACTATAACGAGTTTGATTAAGCTTTTTGACGTTTAGGGTTAGTGGGAGTTTCATGTTTCTAATTGAAATATTATTATCTTGAGATAAGTAGAATGTTAATGATATTGTCACATGTTTCCTATATATATGCATATATGACATTGTTAATTGTATACATTTGTTCTATGGCATTTCGATAGAGATATTTAGACCATCTTTCATTATTATATTGAGATTTATTCTCAGTTTGAGCATCTTGGGCAGATGCATGGACTATTTCATAAAGATGTACATATGATCATGTTATGGGTATTTTTCGGAAGCATATTTTGCATCAGTCAAAGTCCAATAGGAGGCCCAATTAGTTAGATGGAAGCCCAAATTGGAGTTTAAGGTCACTAAGCGAGGACCCCAGATCATCGGCACGAGCTGGAGACACCTCGCAAAGTCACGAGCAAAAGAGTGCAGCTCGTTGAGAAGGCTTTCAACCCCTCAGTGAGAAGCCCATTACCCTCAGGAGAATGACCAGGCACAGACGACGAGGCCAGCCAAAATCATCAGCTCGCTCAACTTCCAGCTCGCCCACTAGCAACAGATACTTGTACGAAGCCTAGTCAGCAATCCAAGGCACATGTCTCTAACTAATAGTTTAGCCTCCAAACTTACGCATCAGCTTCTTGAAAATCCAACAATAATTTGCCCAGCATTAATTACCTGACGCTTAGCATTAAATGTCTAGAATGGCAGAGATAATCATTTTGTTACTTATAAAATTACACTTGTAACCCTCCCCCTTTCTATAAATAAGAAGGGGAGGTCACCCTAAAGAAAGGAAAAGTAGACACATGCAAAAACTTTGCCAATATTGAGAGTGAACTTTGTTCATTGAGAAAGATCTCGGCTATTGTATTCATACTCTGTAAAAACATTATCTCTTCAATGGACGTAGGGGCTAAATTGGCTTTAGCTGAACCACGATAAACTCCTGGTGTTACTGTTTCTTCTTCTTTTTTACTATCTTCTTTTACTGCTTTCTGTCACATTTAGCTTGCAGTCAGGTGTAACATTGAACTCAAACTAGTTGACCAGATTTTGGTGTTAACATTTTGGCACTAGAAGGAGGGCCCCCACTGCACATTCTTTATTTTCAGTCTCTGATAAGCTATTTCAGATGCAATGGTAAGAGAAAAAACTACCAGGAGTGCAGAAGTTTCCACTGGCCAACCCGAAGGTCAAACACAACAGCGGAACATAGCTGCTGGTGCCAACATCAGCACAACCTCCTTTGTCCAACACCAACCCATAGCCCATAAAACTGATGAGACTCAGACTTGGCAATAGCACCAAAAGGAACTTGACCGGTGCCAGGAAGCACTCTGATATGGTCCGAGTATTGGCTTAAACGTGTGCCCAATGTCACGATCCAAAAGCTCCCTTAGTGGAATGTGCGACGCTTAGACTCTTTACAACTCTTTGCTCAGCACTTAATCACTTAGTACCTGAGAATAAGCCAGCTAATCAATCACACGCCATCTAAGTTTCGAAAATAATGGGCAACACCCACAATTTCATAGCATATTGAGTCCACCATAAGCAATAAATCACATAGAGCACATAGCAACCAAATCACATAAAAAGGCAACTAAGTCATTCACATAAACATTCAAGATGTGTTCATGCAATTCAAACAATGCAGATGAATGCGGCCAAAATTAAAGAAATTCTATGGGATAATATTTAATTGAAGAGGGGCTACTTCTTTTATTCACATATAAGAGCCTCAATTACAGACTCCTGAGTGTGTAGGGGAGGCTATGGCCATACAATCGATTCCCTAGACAAGAGCCTCGATGCCCACCCTGGGTCACCGGACCTTTCCCCCCCTTAAGAGCATTTTGAGCTAAATCCCTAATAGCAGAAGTAGACATACTTTTTCCCAGTTGATCTAAGGACTTTTCCCTCAATTCCTAAGGGTTCTAAATCACCATAATACATAGACACGAAGGTAAAAATCCAAGGATCACAGCCATGTACTTTCCTACTTGTACTGGATAAGTTACCTTGGTCAAAATTACATAAACGCCCTCAAAATAGGAAAAAATTGAAAAAATAATTTACATGAGCATTTTCCTCCAAATTTATGCCATATGATCTTCTCTTCATGCTTGATTTTTATGCCAAGTTTCATCTAAATCTGAGCACGTTTTCCTTGCCAAATTTGCATCACAAGTCCCAAACTATGACATTCTCCCCCACTTGAAAACATCGATGTCCTCATTGACAACTCAATCTGACATAGCATCGATAGAATCTTTAGTCTACTTCCCCTGAGCTCATCCCTTGACTTCTTCTCAGCTTGCCTCTTTGCCTTCGCCAATGTTTGTGTTCAACACTTCAATTTGACACTATTCTTTGAAAGTCTTCAATCTGCTCCTCTCTAGCTCTTCTTAGGCTTTCTCTAACTTATCTATCTGACTTGTTGTTGATGATGAAAATGAGTTGTCTCCATAACTCTTGGGTAGCTTGAGCAAAGGCTTGGCATTTGGATTGTGCTTACTACTAATAGCCCTACATCCAATGTCCCATACCACCAATGTAAGATACGCAAGTCTTATGGGTTATTGGCCAGCAACACATGGCCTGCTTGCAAGTCTCATAACCTGCACTCAGTCTACTCACATGGTTTACTTCAACAGTCCATTATACTTAGTTGCTACTCTACTACTCCAATGATATTGCTCCATAAACATGGACTCAACACCCATCTAGTGCCTCTACAAACACTCAAACATGATACCTTGATGGTATCCCCCTACCACGGCTGATAGGGTTGAACAAAGAGTTATCTGTCACTCTTATTCTAGCTTTCCACCTGTCTGTGCTCTTGAAGGTTATTGCTACAAGCTCCTCTTGTGACTAAACACCAGCACACTCAAAGCAAAGTGAGCTATTGCTACAAGTTATCCCTACGACTAAGTGAAAGATTCTGTATGTAAGAACTTCACAGTTAGAATTAATAAAAATGTAGGTGTAAGGCAGTTGCTCCTTAAACACACTACTATGCCCTCTAGCTTCTTGATAGACTCCTCCTTAAAAGGATTCGCTTGATTTGCCCATCTCTTCTGATGTACCTTGTTCACTACCTTTGTTAGTCCTGTGTAGGGTGGTACCCTCGAACCGGTATAAATCCTACCATGCTTGCCACTGTCTTACTACTCTTTGGAGTCTAGGCATCGGATTGCACCAAGCCTAGCCACCTCCCTATCAAGTTCTTCATCACTACCCCTATTGCCTTGCTTCCCTTCCGTTTGAAGTTTAACTTATAAGGCATTCAGGGCAACCTTATGTAGACACTCTACCACTCTATAAGGTCCTTTGCATAAGAAATAGGCTAGGGTCTTGGACTTGCCTTTATTTGTGGATCCTTAGGATGATCCTATATTTTGCAAATGAGATGAGGCTCCTCCTCTCCCACTCTTAGAATTGCTACTCTTGTCTGACTGGCTACCACTAGCAGTATTCAAGCCCCCTCCACTGGACTTCTTTCAAGAAAAGCCAATGTCGTAGTAGAACAAGCATTCAGCTGCGGTCACCACTTCAGAGAGGCTCTCAACTCTCCTCCATTTGAGTTCCATGGCCGCTTCCTGTGATAGACCCTCCATGAAACAAAATAGCTTATCTTTCTCAGTCATATCTTTGATATCCAACATAATGGTCGTGAACGCCTTCACATAGTCTTGTATAGATCCTGTCTATCTCAAGTCCTACAATTTCCTTCAAGCCTGATAGCCTGCATCTTGGGATAGAAATGCACCTTCAATTCCTGCTTGAGCTCTTCCCAAGTATTGATACTATATCTTCCCTCTCGAATAGCCTGATACTTAGTCCTCCACCGGACCTTGGCACTGTCTGTAAGGTACATGGTCGCTCGATTTAGCTATTCTTCCTCCGAAGTAATGTCAGCTACTTGGAAATATTGGTCCATATCGAACACAAAATTCTCCACCTTCTGAGCATCCCTCTCCCCCACATATGGCCTTGGTTCGGGGATTTTCACTTTCCCCTTTTGCTCTAAGGCACCACCCTCTTGTGAACCATTCCCAACAGCCATCATCAAAACCTTTACTGAGGCTACTATGTCACTCGTCTCAGCACGAAGAATGACTGCTACATCCTTCACCTTATTGGTAAGGTCCTTCATAGCATCCCCTAATTCTTTCTGATTACTCTCGATCGTACCAAGCCACTCAACAAATTAAAGATATTCACTAGTCCCTGCGCCTTTGACTCCTATGTCGGCTTCAAGATTTGAGACTCAATTCTTAGGAGAGTTCCAATTCATGGCCTTTCAAAATAGTTTAGGGATCTCTTCATTTTGCAAGTTTCTTATGACCTCGGCTACTCCTCCAAGGTTCCTAATTGCTACCTTAATTGCATCAAAGTGTTCAGCAGATGTCATTTTCTTAGACATAGTGGCGTATAAACAAGATGCAGTGAAAAATAAAGAAGCATAGACTTAACCATACTTTGATACCAATTGTCACGATCTGAAAGCTCCTTTAGTGGAACATGTGATGCTTAGACTCTTTGCAACTCTTTGATCAGCACTTAATCACTTAGTACCTGAGAATAAGCCAGCCAATCGATCACATACCATCTAAGTTTCAAAAATAACGGGCAACACCCACAATTTCATAGCACATTGAGTCAACCATAAGCAACAGATCACATAGAGCACATAGCAACCAAATCATGTAAAAA
>JANHAO010013120.1:0-16007 GCA_026873985.1 Saraca asoca
TATATTTTAGTTATAATATATGTTTATATTCTCATTTAATTAAATAAAATCATTTTTTAATTTTATTGTCTACTTGTTAATTTTTGTAAAAACCATAAACATAAAACTTTTTAATTTTAAAAAATTAAAAGGTGCAAAAATTAGAAAAAAATCTTTATTTTAATTATTTGGGAATAAGAACACTAATATAACCACAACATATAAGAATTTCTCCAACGTCATTCTTTCCCTATGTAAAGGTGAGGGTTCCAGATAAAGATACATTGTATAATATGGATCTTGCTCTTATTCCTTGAGGGAAATTTTATATACTCCTTTAATTAAAAATGGATTCAATTCGATTTAACAAGAATATGATTAATTGATTTATATCAAGAAGCTTAATAGAAGTTTTTATTATTTGATAAAGATAAACTAAAATCTTTATTGCAGTATTGTAAAGAATGTAGTAATATAGAGAGTGTGAAATGCATATCAAATTTTAGAATAGTAGAATAACAAAATGTTAAAAATTATGTAGTAAATGCAAGATCAGAAAAATAAAGATTCAGGACACCAGATTTTTAAAGGATTTGAACATGAATTGAAACCATAATTCAAGTCCATTCTACTAGATAATCTTCAATCAAATTACTATTTTTATTACAACGCCATCAAGATTAAAATAGGCTCCTAAATTGCTAGTTTTACACAAGAATTACAATAGGAATCTTACTAACCTAGAAGATTTTTACCTGATTCTTCCAAACCTAAAATAACTACAAGATTTTCTATAGGCTTTTGTCAATCTATACAAGATTCCTATCAAGCTAGAAATCTCAAAAGAAAAATCAAGATAAGGTAAAAGATACAATGCCAAAGTTTGAGATGAAATTCTCAAACATCTAATATAAATTCTGCAGAGATTTGATTCAAAGTCCTTTTGATTGAGAAATGTAATGAGGTAGAGACAAATTTGATTTATCTCTATTTGCTTTGAGATTTCCGCATTTGAAGAAGAAAGAAAAATGTGTAATCTATTATAATTAAAAGGTGGTTAGGGGTTTTTATAGCTGTTATAACCATCTATAATAGAATAACTAATTTTCAGTTTGTGAATCGATTCAGAGTGGTTATAATTAATGAATTAATTTGTGAATCGAATCATAATATTTTGAAATCAAGTCTTGAATTGATTACTTAATCGATTCAGGATGAAATCCTAACATTTAGTAAAAAAATATTTTTCAAAATTTTTTTAATGAATCGAATAGTGAATCAATTTGAATATATTTTTCACAAGTTCTTCAACATGAATTAATTCATAAATCAATTCATAAAGTATAAAATCTGTATTTGTGGAAAAATCTTTGTTTGAAAAATATTTGATTTTAGCTTTCTTCAAGTAGTTTATTTATATCTCATTATATCATATATAAAAACTATTTGCTTGAATCAAATCTAATTTGAATTCACTTAGAAAAGATCCTATAGAAATAAAATAATTGCTAAATCTAATTTTGGGATCTCTTGAATCACATACTTTAAACCTGCAAAACAAATCAAAATACTAAAATATATTGTTAGATAGTAATATAAACTAAAATTATTTTTCTGCATCAAAACTAAGGAAAAATGTATAGTTAGGGTAATCTAGGCTAACAATCTCCCCCCTTTTTGGGGTGACAAATAATTTTAGATGAGATTCAAAGTTTATCAAAAAATAGTTTTTAAATTTTAAAATTTTATTTGATAAGAAACTTATTAATTTTCACAAAAATCTTCTCAACTTTTATTTTCTTTTATTTTAAATTTCCTATGTCTCTTATAAGTCTCCCTCTTTTGAATTGAAAATAATATCTCATTTGAAATTCATCATTTTTACTTTGAGATATCTAAAATCTACGGGATTTCATTTAAAAATTCCATATTT
Organism: Saraca asoca; assembly: GCA_026873985.1. Classification (NCBI taxonomy): domain Eukaryota; kingdom Viridiplantae; phylum Streptophyta; class Magnoliopsida; order Fabales; family Fabaceae; genus Saraca; species Saraca asoca. The sequence goes on from JANHAO010013120.1 coordinate 1,913, forward strand.
GTCCCCGTTTTGGCACATCAAAAAATAATAATATACAAAAAATATATAAAAAAAAAGATTAGAATTGAAAGAAATTAGATTGGAATACAATATCAATTCGATTTAGATTATTTTGTTCTAATCTAAGTATCAATTTAGTGAAAATACAATATCATAATTCACAATTTATATATCAGAATTTAGTCAGAATTCATATATCAGCAAAACTTAAAACTCATATATCAATTTCTAGAACTCAAAAATTATATATCAACATCCAGTATTCAAGCATCAGAATAAAATAATATTTGAATTAAAAATGCAATATCCAAAATGAAAATATAATGTCAATCAAAATCAAAACTAGTATAAATTTTAGTAGTCATAAGAAATACTGAAAATATCCAAAATATATATATCATCCTGAATAGAATATTAAAATTAGAATACAATATCCATATCAATAAAATATAGTCAAAAGACAATAACAATAATGAGACAAGGGAAATGGGACTAAGGGAAACAAATAACATAGTAGAACAATCAAATACTATAAAAGACTATTCAACAGGAGAAGAATCAATCATTTAAAGTTTAGCTTCTTCATCCTGTTGTTGCAATCATTGTCTAATCTCCTGTGCTTGAGTTTTAAGTGATTTGAGCCTTTCATTGATTTTATTATCTCTTTTTCGATTTTCTTCTTCCGTGTGAGACATCCATTCCTCAATTAGGTTAAACCACATCTCTTTGTTGTCTCCTATTTTGTTAATTTGTTCTATTATGCGTTTGTGTAATCTTTCAACCACCCCAATTATTTTTGCTTCAGCTTCAATAGATATCCTAGTTGAATTTGAGGCTTCTCCAATTGGTTGAGTGATTTTTGACATCTTTTTAGCCCATTTTCTTTACTCATTTTTTTCTAATCCCATTTTTTGTAAATGTGATGCAGTAATCATGATAGTTGCATTTAGTGGTGAAACAAGAATTTCATTAGAACACTTTATTTTGTATTTGGCAAAGATAGGAGTAAGGATGATGCTATAGGGAAAAAATCCAATATCTATTCTTTTAGCACAGTCAGGCATATATTTCAAAATGTAGTAGGGAATATTGAAATCTAATTAATTTTTGATAATCCACATCAAAAATAGTTCATCTTCCACTATTTGTGTAAAGTTTGTAATCCTTGGCAAAATTACTTTACACAAAGCATAGTGTAGGATCCTATCTTCAGGGGATAGGCCAGTAATAAGTAATTTTTCACTTTCATCCTTTAGGGTGGAATAGTAAAATAGCATTCTAATGGCTAATTCCTTGTTCTATTTTGGAAAACATCCTGCAATAAGCTTTAAAGGTGCGTTATCCATGCCAATTCATTTGCAAGAAATTCAGAATCAACAACTACATGCTTATGCATCACATAACATGAGAGTTTTCCATCAGCATTAGCAAGGATTGCATAAAACATCTTTGCTATCCTAGGGTATGCATTTCCTTTGGAAGTTAAAAATTTCTCTTACCTATATTTGGCTAATAACTTAGGCAAATGTGTAGTTTTAAGAAGGTGATCACTAAAACATTTCAGAGGTTCTACTTTTCAATTCTTAAGTGAAAAGTAAGCTCCATACTTATTTGGAGATTTGAATAATGATTCTTCATCTATAGATTGTGATAACTTCATTGGTGATCTATCCTTTTGTTTAGCTATAAGCTTGATTCTTTTTGCCATTATTTTAAAGTTTCTAAAAAGTCTGAAATTTTTGAAGCCAGGGTTTTAGGGGTTAATTTGGGGATTTTTGATTTTGGGTGATTTTGATGAAATTAATTAGTCAAAAATGTTAAAAGGAGTGTTTCTAGTTTTTCTATAGAAGAAAATTGTGTAAAAAGTGTGTTGGGGGATGAGATTTGAGAGACCTGTGAGAGAGAGGAGAGAGTTTGCAAGTAAGGCTGAAGGTGAACATGTGAAATGAATTTGGCATCGATTCGAATATATATAGAATTGCACTTTGAATCTATTTGTGAATCGATTCAGAGATCAAATATGGAATAATGAATTGATTCAAGCATCAATTTATCAAGTTTTGAATTAGATAGGAAATCGGTTTGGTTATGTGTCATTCATAGGATTTTTATTGGAATCGATTCATATATATGAAATTTCATCTTGTCAATCAATTCGAGAATCGATTCAAGTAGACTTATAAAAAGTTTTAAAAATTTTAAAATTTTCTCGAAAGATTAAACAATTTGGTGAGTCAGTTTGTGAATCGATTCATAGTATAAAATTTTACTTGTGAATCTGTTCATGAATCAATTTAGAAACTCTAAAAAATCTGGAAAAATTAGAATCAATTTCTAAATTGATTTAGGAAGTCTTGAACTCAGTTTTTATATAGTTTTGTTTCCTAAGTGTTTTCTTAATCACTCAATCAGCTAATTAATATCTCAGAATCACTTGAAACCTCAAATTCTCTCCATGTACCTACAAAACAAACTTAGCAACATCTCTAATGCTTAAGTTAAGAATTGCAATGTACAAATCAAATATGAAAATAGAAAATATGAAAATTTACTGAAATTTTAGGAAATTAACAATCTTTGTCTTATGGTGAGGGCAACTTCTATCCTACATCATGAGTTGCTTTCTTTTCTCCCACATAGACCTGCAAAACTAAAATTAAACTTTCTTGGCTAGTACCCAATAAATTTTGTGTCCAAATTTGTTAGTACCTATAGCAAGATTTCTGACAGGAGTAACTAGTTAGGTATTAGTTTTGTTAGTGAAAATAGTAACATTTGTATTAGCAATGTATGCCTTAGGTAACCAAACTAACTTTTCATCCTGTTTCAGCACATAGGTTCCATTTTTATAGGGATAGTATCTAATATGATGCCTTTTATAATTACAGAAATAGGAAGTAATGTAACTAAAATTCCTTTTTGATCTCTTTTTCTTTTGTTACTTATATCTTAAGCTATTATATGAAAAATTCATATTGCATTTAGTAGGTTTGTGAATGACTCGAGCATGCAACAATCCAACTCGAATAGCACTCAGAGTGCTATGTCTCCAGCTCGCACTGTAGAATGACTTCCTTAGCTTGAGCTCGTCCTTAATAGAGCAAGCTTGGCCTCATCACCTCGAAAGATAGACACTTTCCGAGATTTAAGGATCTAATCAGTGAGATGTGATCAGTGACCTGATAGATCATTGAATAGGAGGCCAACACATATATTACCCAGCAGACATGCAGGACCCACCTGCAAGAGGTAATCTATAGTAGCCGAATTATAGAACTTAGTCTGTCTATTCAGTCTTGTACATTAAATGCTTGATGTAATAGATTTACTGTATGTAAAATTTCAATTGTAACCTCCTCTTCTCTATAAAAAATAGGAAATAGATAAACATTAGAGGGGGGATGCTTGTATACTAAAACTCTATAGAAATATCTTCAGATCAATTTATTACTATGGACGTAGGGTCTGGTGCCATTCAGATTTGGTTGAACCACATTAAAAACCTTTGTGCTTTCCTACTGCTCTTCCCTCCTTTCTTACTGACTTAGCTTATTGACTATCTTAGAACTAGTTAACAGCTTGAGATCCCGAAAGAATCCCTTATTGGTTAGATTTTGGACTAGAACCAAAATCCACTGTCAACGTTTTGGTGCCGTCTGTGGTGATTTCACCTGTCCTAATTCATTTCCTACTATAATGGCCAAGGGAAGAGCTACTAGAACTTCAAATGCATAGCTCAGCCCTTCGAAAGGACATATCTCAACAACGGATTCCTCCACTGTCCCCACTATCAAAGTAACTACTGGTTTCTCCCAAGCCAATTCTGTTCGACCAATTGCCTTTGTCAATGGCACCAACAAAGTGTAGATTTGGCTCTAACGTCAAGAAAAACTAGAAAACATGATGGGAGAATTGACTAAAGTAGTTACAATATTGGCACAAGGTGTGTAGAGATAGACCGATGCCACAGTGCCTGTGAATGTTGACCAGCAGTAGCAAGTTGGACGTTTAGGCAATTCCAACCAGGAGAATCCTCTAACTCATTGCTTGCAAAGGTGAATTCCAGGTCATAACTTTCTTAACCATGAGGACCAAGGACTTTAGCAATCATTCAGCCAATAATCCAGGGCATGAGACCCATTGGCTAGGGAGCTATTTCAAAAAATAACTCAGTTGGAGGAACACCTTTGAGCTCCGAGTGATCGAGCTCACTGTGAAGAAAGGTCACCGCTCTATGAGGAAATCGAGACTCAAACTCTCCCTCTCAAGCTCAAAGTCCCTATGATCCCATTGTACAATGGGGACTCCAATCCTTATGATCATTTGGACACAATCCATGTTCAGATGGACTTATAAATAACTAATCCCCTGATCAAATACTGAGTTTTCCTGGCCATATTGGGAGGTGTACCTTAAAGTTGGTTCAAAAACCTCCTAGCTTGCTCAATCTGCAATTGGGATGATTTCTAATAGAAATTCATCAGCCAGTATCGAGCACTAAAGAGACAACTTATGCCCCTACCATCTCGCCATAGTCTTTCAGCGTAAGCATAAGTCGTTAAAGGACTACATTGCTCAGTTTAAGCTTGAAGCCAATTTAGTGGAAAATCCATCTAAAGAAACCATACTGGCAACAATCTTCATAGGCCTTCGTAAAGATGGAAAGTTGTACAAGAGTCTATACAAGTCCTCGTTGAAGGACCTTATCGAGTTCTATAAGTAAGCTATTAAGAAGATTAAATGGAAAGAGACCTTTAGCTTGGAAAGGTCTGATAAGAAAGGCAAGAAGGTTAACTTCTCCCACAGCAATAACAAAGGTGATATGGACTAGGGGGTCACTCCATCGAGTGGACTATGAAGAAGCCTAGGAGGCCTGGAGGTAAGCAGCCTCAGCATTCTAACCGCCACGAGTAGTATAGCATCCTATCAGACTCCTAAGATAAAATCTACCTAGCAGAAAGAGATAGGGAGGACTTTGGAAGGCCTAGACCCTTGAAAACCTTGTTCAGGCAAAGGAATGGAGATGAGTTCTGTGCCTATCATAATGAGGCCGATCATGGGACCTTGAACTATTTGGCCCTCAGAGTTGCAATTGAAAACTTGATTAGAAAGGGTCGCTTAAGGGAGTACGTGGTGCGATCTGCAGGGCAGCAGTCTCAGCTTCCCTAACTGAATGAAGGCCAAAGGCCAGGGGGCTCGGTCTGAATTATACATTGACAATGTATCTTAAATTCTAGGAAGAATGTAAACGCCTTCCTATACTTTGTTCAAAGTTATTTGCTGAGTGGCTTGATGTTATTATCTTCATTACTTCATTTTACCCTCTGCTATCAAATGTTTGCACTTTTTACAGCTTGCATGCGGTTAACTTTCTTAAGTATTTTGTGTAACTTCATGCCAACTGTGACCTTTGGTCCAGTTGAGGTCCCCCAGAGCTCACTCTGGAGATGAATTGATGAAGACTTTGCCAGAGTAACTGTGTGTTCACTGAGGTGCGGAGGCACTAAAAAACACTCACCTTGCTAGCGTAGTTACATACTTGCTAAAGTACGGAGGCACTAAAAAACACTCACTTTGCTAGTGCAATTGCGTGCTCACTGAGATGCAAAGGCACTCTTAAACATTCAACACTAGCATGATTGCATTCTTATTGAAGTGTGAAGAATTAATGACCTAATTATTTGCCTAAGGCAATAACATCACTCTAGTTCGCAGCTCGCATGCGACTAATTATTCATAGCTCTCATGCATCTTTTTTATTACGTGAAATTCTTATGCCGATGGTTTATGTAATTCTCATGTACAAGGGGTATTGCTTATGACTATCGTGTTCTAGAAGATATGGCCAATTGGCTATCTGAGCTTATCGTCACAAGCTATAAAATTTTGCACTATTGCAAACGCAGAAAATTAAAGACAGTACATTGAGATCGCAAAGGAGATCTTATTCATTAAAAAGTCTCAACGAGGTAAAACTACATTAGAAAGCCAAAAGACAAAGGGAAAAGCCATAACTAATTTTCTTTTAAGAAGAAGGACTGGCCATAGAGGGATAAACCCTTGCTGACTAAAGTTCACGAGCTCACCCAAGCTCTCAAAATTCTTCCACCAGTGCCTTCCTCAACAATGAGCCCTTCCTCAATTTGACCCTCACCAATGGACAGGGAAAGAGCATTATTGCCCCTTATTTCTCTGACCGAAGCTCTTCTCTGATTTGCAAAGAGAGCAACTCATAAAATAATAGGAGCCTGGCCGGCTAGGCATAAAAAACTCATGGCGAAGCTGAAAGGATGTAATCTGACATCGGTATAAGATCCCTCCATGTTATCAGAGAAGCCAAATCTTCTGAGTTCCCTATGCAGCAAACCATACACACCCTGATGGAGAGCCAGAACATTGGAAGTAATGGAAGTTTATCCAAAATCTTCATAATTTACTTAGTGAAGAGGCAGAGGGGGTTTCCTCTCCCTTAAATAGAGCCAAGTTTGATTTCACCAAAGAGTCTAGATTAATTTCCCTATACCACTATCATTTATTGCCTCGGAAAGGATTAAGGTTGACTTACCAACAATTGTTAGACACGTGCCATAGGAAGCATAGCCTACAGTAGATGAAACACCAATCTCGGAGAAGACTCTGACTGAATGGTAGTTGGAAAGTCTTAACTTCTAGCTTGTAAAGTGAGTTGAGAGTTGGGGGTTTATGTTATATAAAAAATTTGAATCGCATTTAGTGGGTTCATGAATGACCTGAGCATGGCAACAATCCAGCTCAAAGAGCACTTAGAGTGCTATGTCTCTAACTCACATTGTAAAATGACTTCCTTAACTTGAGCTTATCCTTGATAGAGCAAGTGCGGCCTTATCACTTCCAATGACAGACACTTCCCTAGACCGAAGGATTTATTTAGCAAGATACGATTAGCAACCTGAGAGCTCACTGAATAGGAGACCAACACATATATTGCCCAGCATACATGTGGGGTCCACTTACAGAAGGCAATCTGTAGTAGCTGATTTACAAGATTTAGTCTGTTTGTTCAGTTTTATACATTAAATGCCTGATGTAAAAGATTTATTACATGTAAAATTACAATTGTAACCTCTTTTCCTCTATAAAAAATAGGAAAGAGATGAATGTTAAAGGGGGTGCTTGTATACTGAAACTCTATAGAAATATCTTCAGATTAATTCATTACTGTGGATGTAGGATTTGGTGCCGTATGAATTTAGCTGAACCACATTAAAAACCTTTGTGCTTTCCTGCTACTCTTCCCTCCTTTCTTGCTGACTTAGCTTATTGACTATCTTATAACTAGTTTATAGCTTGAGATCCCAAAAGAATCCCTCGTTGGCTAAAGTTTAGACCAGAACTAAAATCCATCATCAACATAAGCCAACTTTATTCTAAAATTTTTTCTGATTTTCTAGCTTGCCATTAAGTTTCACATTACTTCCAGCAAATCCTTGTAAAACCTTATTCAACTTCTCTATTTCTAACTTATAAGACTTACAATGTTCACACGCTTTAGTTTCACTTAATAATTTCTCAACTAAAATATTCAAATCAGTATTTTCCTTTTCAATTTGCTCAATTTTTTAAAGTAAATTCTTATTTTGATTTTTTTAATTTCTTTATTTTCTGATTGGCTTTAGCTAAAGCTTCATAAATCTCTTCATACAAGTTGTTAGCATCATCACCATTTACATCATCAACCTTATTATTTGTTTCAGCATCTGTTTGATTATTAGATTCACTATCAGTATCACTAGCATAGGAACCTATTATAGGCATTTTCTGGTACCATGTGAAGTGGGCTAACAAAAGCCCGGGTCTAGCTAGAAGGGTCTAAGTCATTCAGGTTACTGATAATCTCACATGAAAGCTCCAGGTCACATCATCAACTAGCTCCAAGTCACACCCTCAGCTAGCTTCAGCTCACTATAGTAGCTAGCTTCCAACTCCAGGTTGCACCTTTAGCTAGCTCTCAGCTTGTATCTTGAGCTAGCTCCTAACTTGCTACCTTAGCTAGCTCCTAGACTGAGCTTTAAAAGAGAGCTCTAATACTTCTTCAACTAATGTCAACTTGTAAAGTCAATACTACAAAAAGCAGTCTGAGGGGCCTACCCCGTAGAAAATAACCTACAAAAGTTGACTTGCAGGAGTCCAAGATGTCTTTTATATTTATTATTTGATGTAACATATTTATAATTTATTAAATTATATTTTTACGCCTGCTTCTATAAATGAAGGGTTAGGCCATTGTATTAAGGGAGGCCTTTGGGAATATATGTCAGAGCTCTGTCAAAATGGGGAAAGCCATGAATAAACACTTGTACCCTGTAACTTTCATTGATAAATAAAATTAACTATGGACGTAGGGTCCGGTGCCACCTAAATTTGGCTGAACCAAGTTAAAAAATCTTATGTTTCCGTTGTTGTTGTTCTTCTTCTTCTTCTTGTTGTCTGCTTCTATCTACTCCATTTTCAACCAGATTGCAGCTTAAGGCAACAAGATTTGTATGGTTGACTGGAGTTTAGCTCTGAACCAAATTTTATCGTCAACATTTTGGCACTAAAAGGAGGACCTCACCTTCATTCTGGTTGATTAAAATATAGTGACGTTGTTTTTAATAAAAGATAGATATTTTTGCATGTATTCATGAGTAGAACTACATTTCTTGCGGTCAAGAACCTTGGCTTTGTCATCTGTGCTTTGCTTGTTACCTATATCATCTTTTCAATTATTATCCTTATTTCTCAAATCATATGGAGGTGAAAAACTTTGTGACAACACTTCTTTGGTGAAGAGGGCTTAAAAAGCCATTCATCCCTACTTGGAGACCTCTTTCCAAAGACCAGTGACGTATCTGATGCTTCTACCATGCAGGTTACTAAACTCGATGGCTGGATAGTTGTGTTAGAGCCTTATGAGGAACGGTCAACCTATTTTCTTCCCTTTAACAGTTGGTGATTTAGAAGCTAAATGTTGAGCTTACACTGCTACACAGTGCCTAGATTCGGTGTCGAATTCGTGCACACCAGCCATGTAATAGCTAGGTCAATGGTCAAGCTTCTATGAGCTGAAGTAACAGTTTCATTTGGAACTAGCTCTCTAGCCTTACAAATGGTTTTACAGTTAATCATGCAGTGTCCCTGTCCAGTGTTAAGTCTGTGTGTCCAACCACACAACCTCAGTTCAATGATGAGACCAAGCGTTAGCCATGTAGCTGGGCAAGTTTGAGTAAATGCCTTGCATAACCATAAGTCACCCAGGTTTGAAGCTGAGCTACACTTGGACTGGGTTTAGTTTAAGCTAGCAACAATGACGTGGTGACGATCTTGCACAAGCTTGCCATCCTTGGGTTCATTGGCTCACAAACAGTAACCATACAATGATACAACCATACAGAGGGATGAAGGCTGAAGGCCAACAGTACGAGTAATCGTAAATGACCCGAATGATCTTTTACCATCTTGCTGTCCTAACCTAATGACTCAACAAAATGGCATTGGCCATATGATAATACTTCTGAAGTCAAACTCGCAAATTACATAGCTTTAAGGACCAGTCTTGAGTTTGCTAATCATTTAGGGGAGCTAGTTCATCTGTGAACTTGCACCGTCTTGAAATGGTGATCCACCATCAAGCTCACTTTAGCTCATAGTGGAATAGGCTTTAGTGTATCTCGTGTATAGGGATTGGTTTTTCAGAATTGCTCCTAAGCTTTTTTGCTTTATTTCTACTTAAGTGGCTGGCAGGTGCTCAGCCCTCTTGGACTGACTAATGCTAATCTGGACCAAAGAAGTAGACCAGCAAAATGCAAACTTTCCAAGCTTCTCTCAAGAAGTAATGGGTACAATAGGCTATACAAATGTGAATGCCGCTATTTCTCTAACACTAAGTGTTATGAAAATTAGAGTTTTGTTTATTCTTCATTCGGTCATTGGGAGATCAGCTAGCCCTACAGTCTTGGCTACAGGCAAAGATATTGATTTTGATACAAGCATTTTCCCAGCCTTAAATTGGAAGTTATTTCACATGACATGAATTGTTACAACTTTTTTGGAGCGGTGGAAGCCTCATTGTGTGGCTTTGCAGTTGATGGAGTATGAAATAATAGCTAACATTAGAATACAGTCTTTTGTGATAGCCCATGTCATTTCCTATATTGTCAATGGACTTCACATACCACCGCCGCCATTTAGAGCATTAGATCCTATTATCTCTGCTTTACAGCACCCATATCTCCTCCACACTGCCCAGAGTGACCATCGTCAAATGTTTGCAATTACGGACATGATTGATTATTTTGGATGGAGGGAAGTGATTCCCATCTCTGTAGATGATGATAATGGAAGAAATGGAATTATTGTATTAGATGGTGCACTAGTGGAAGAGCATGCAAAGATCTCTTACAAGGCTGCTTGCATTACTAATACCCCCAGAAGTGATATAGTTGACCTATTAATTGCAGTAAGCTTAATGGAATCACGCGTTTATATTTTGCATGTTACTCCTGATACCAGCTTGACAAATCTTTCTATGGCTGAGAAACTAAGAATGATGAATAATGGTAACCTTTGTATTGCCACTAATTGGCTTCTATTCATGCCTGGCTCATCAGATTCAATTGATTTGAGCATAACAAACCCTTTATGAGAGGTTGCTTTATGCCATTATACTCCTGATGCAAACTAGAAAGGGAGCTTGACCTCTTAGATCAGTAAGTCATCTAGCCTGAGTAGCTTCCTCCTGACAATAAATGTTTATGGCTGAACTTGTGACCCTGGATAATAAGGCCATAACATGATTTGCATGAAAGGTTGTCTGGTATTCATTTTAAAAAAAAGTATGTTGGATGGTCATGTGGCATATTAAAAAAAAAAAGTTAGTCTCAATAATGAGAACCTATGCAGTGGATGCAAGCATTTACAAAAAGCTTGAGTTCGTCAACATCATCAATAACTCTCCTTCCAACTAAGATAAGTCACTTGTACTAAAACCAAAAGCCTTAGGCTCACGCCTTTAGTCTTTGTGAAGCTCAATGTCAGATTAGACAAAAACTTAGTGCAGAGTTCTCACTATATTGGCTTCGGCAACCGCAACTGTCTTTGCCACATTATAATTCCCCTGGAAAGTGGGGAAATCACATTCTGCCCTAAGTGGCCCTTAAAGAAGAGAACAAGGATAAGGGAAAAGCTGCCCAAATTAGAGCTGGGGGGCCTCCTAATACCCAACTCATATACCTCGAATAGATGGACCCATTTTATCTCACTTAAACCAATAACAAAATGTTCCTCTGGGATGTATGTTCGTGAAAGAATTTGATCAAAGGGAGGCATTCAGAGTTCACTTTGTTGTATGTGTAATTTAGATCATCTCTGATAGACAGACAAACAACCTGATCATAGCAAAGATTTAACTCGAGAAGCACTTAGATCGCTACACCTTCAAGTCACGTCGCAAAGTGACCTCCTCAGCTTAAGCTCGTCCATGAGAGAGTGAGCTCGACCTCATTGCCTCGAAGATTAGAGTTTCCTAGACTAAGTGATCTGGCTAACGAGGTGCGACTAGTGACCTAGGTGATCACCAGACAGAAGACTAATTCATGTTCTGCCCTAACAACACATAGGGCCCACCTATAGAAGGCAATTTACAATAGCCGAATTACAAGATTTAGTCTGCCTATCCTATTTTGTATATTTAATGTCTGATGTAATAGATTTCTTGCATGTACAATTACAATTGTAACCTTCTCTCCTTTATAAATACAGGAAGGAGATGAATGTTAAAAAGAGAGATCAGTGTGTTGAAGCTCTGTAAAAATATTCTTCGATCAATACACTATGGTGGACGTAAGGTCCGTTACCGTCTAAATTTCGCTAAACCATGTTAAAAATCACTATGTTTTTTTGCTGCTCTTCCCTCTTTCTTGCTTGTTTTGTTGATTTTTTGTCTGAGAACCGATTAGCAATTTGAGATCCTAAAAGAATCCCCCATTGGCTGGAGTTTGGATTAGAACTAGATTCCAACGTCAACATTTTGACATCATCTGTAGGGATCTCACCTGTTCTGATTCATTTCTTGTTGTAATGGCCAAGGGTAGGGCTGCTAGAGCTTCAGATGTGTGACCACTACAATATTTCTGGCTTTTGGCAATGGCCAAAAACTATTGCCCAAAGTCTAAAAACTGTTGCTTATAAGAATAGGCAACGATTTTTGGCTATGCTCTTATCAAGCGTTGCCTATTCTTTTAGGCAATGGTTTTTTTGGAGTTTCTGGCAATAGATGAAAAAACTATTGCCTATTCTTCAGTTATAGGCAACAGTTTTTTTTTTTATTTAGCAATGCTTTCTCACCATTGCTAGAATAAGTAACGGTCGAAAATCGTTGCTAATTGATCAATTGATCATAGGCAACAATTTTCAATGGAACCATTCCTAATTGATCATAAGCAACGGTTTTCAACTGTTGCCAATTGATCATAGGCAACGGCAACGGTTTTCAGCCATTGCCAATTGACCATAGGCAATGGCTTTCAACCGTTGCTTATATGTTATAGGCAACAATTAACAAGTGTTGCTAATTATATTAAAGGCAACATGTAAAAATCATTATCAATTGATCATAGGCAACGATTTTCAAGATTTAGATAAAACTTTTATATTGTTGCTAATTATAGACATTTATTTAATTTGTATTTGTCACATATTTTTTAAATCTAATTTGAAGCATGTATAAAAAAGAAAAATTACAACATTCATTTTATTAAAAAACACAATCAAGACATTTATTTCATTACAAAAATAAAGTGTTAAATATAATTGAATATCTATTGTTTCAATCTCAAAATACAATTTTACCTAAATAAATCCTCTCAACAAATTAATAATATTCTAAATAATAAGAAGTCTAAATCACAGTCTACTTAAATAACAATTTGCTCTTGACTGTTGAAAGTCTTTAGTTTCCAGCATCATTCACCCATTCCAGCCCCCTCAGCTAAATAGCTTAGAGCAATCTATGTTCCAAATAGGTAAAATGAAGTGTTATACCTTCAGTTCAAGTTTTGCATTCAAAAGTGATAGTGAATAATAGGCAAGCAACATAGTTCAGCATAAAATGATTTTGAAATGTTCTAAACATGGGCCAAACCAATCTGATTCTTCAAACCAGAATTCAAGAGATTACTTTGGAAACTGCTCAAGAATGCAAAATTGGAACCAATGGAATTGTCCTCTAAGAGAATATAAAAAAACTTAACTTCTTCGACAATATGTTTCAAAAGAAATTATGCAACTATAGTGAATAATATAAATGAGCTAGGACCAGGGGATAGGAGAAGTACCCAGATTGCGGGTTATAGCCAGTTCAAAAATTAATTGACCATAAGTAGTCCCAACACATCGGTGAGCTCTAGAAACAACAGCATATCTTGCATAAGATGCAAGGAAAAAGTCTACAGAAGCAACCCATCTGGGTGCTAGATCCTAATCCTTCACTCTAAAATTTGCATTTGGCAATTGTTTATGTATATTTCCTTTGAAATGTTCATAGTCAAAATGAAGCACCTGGGGAAAGCATAATAGAATAAGCTGAAGGCTCACAAAGATTACTTCATTTATTAATGGCTACGACAATGCATCAACTTCAGAAGGTAAATACTTAACAAATAGATAATAGAAGCAGATTGGCAAGGAAAGAAGACAACATACTGTCAATTTAAAGTTCAGAGAAGTAATTTGATCATTAATTAATAGAAAACAAATTTAAATATGCATAGGGCATATGTTTTTGTAAGGACTTTTTAGACAGGCATTTACATGTAATTTAGCACCCAAGAAAAACTAAATAATCACCTCTGCAAATTTGCCACAACTGGTTCTGGAATTGGTTTCTGCATGTCTAATGTTTCAGAAACTATACTAAGAGTTGCCACAATCGATTTCGACTTCTCAATGTCGCCTAAAAATGAATGGAAATGAAGGTTGACTGGCAATCAAATATGCTCTAGCTTGATTTCTTCCTTGCCCTATAAAAATACCAAATATTAAGAACCCATGCAACAATTTTCAAATAAGCACACAGAAA
>JANHAO010013121.1:0-16038 GCA_026873985.1 Saraca asoca
AAATACTAAAATATGACTAATAGTAAGAATCTTTAGGAATATTTATCAAAGGACACTAAAATGGTATGGCTTCTATCCCATTCTTTGAGAGTTATTCACTTTAATAAGTTCATGCAAGTAACAAGTTCACTAAAATTTTAGTAGCATCTCTCTATGGTTCTCTATTTACACGAAATACATTGCATATACAATGTAAATATGCACCTAGAGAAACATAAAGAGATGATGCAAAATTTTAATGAACTTTGTTACAACATAAACTTGCTATTATAATCTAGTGAATGTACTACTCCAAGAATAGTCACAAATTTGGGACTATCCAAAAGTTAACTTATCAGTTAACTTTTGGACAGGTTTCTAAGTCAACTAACTTATATTCTATTCCCTTGTATATTTCTATATTAATTGCACTAATCATAAATCATAAATTATCAAAATTATAAATATCTAACAGGGATTTTAAATGAAACAGACCATAACTCAAACATCGAATTGTCACTTCTACTATGGGATAATCAAAGCTTTGTCACAATCTGGTCTCACCTATAGAGCCATTTGAGCTTATTGCTCTAAGGACAAGTTGCCATTATCCAGCTAAGTTGCACTTGTATCAAGGTTAACTACATATCATGTTTAGTGATGGTGATAATGTCACGGCCCAACCCAGGGCACGTAACGACGTAGAAAGTCACATTCAGGAAACCTCTTCCCTCAGGAAACTTCCTACAAGCCTTACAATGCAAATGACATACCAATGACTCATCATTTCATCAATCCATGATGAAATATTTAGATATTAAATTCTAATAAAAATTCAACAGAGTTTCCCCTATTTTTCAGACACCTAGCCATAAGGCCTATACAATAATACAAGAGCTACATGCCCACCATATCCTATACAACATTATGATAATACACAGTGGCTCAGGCTGTACAATTTACAACATTATTGACTCACCACAAATACCGATTAGACTTGGGAAATTAGCTGGAACCTTAAAATTTTAGGTGTAGATAAGTTCAATTCTTCAATAGCAATATTTCTAGAACAAAATAATCACAAAAATCCCAAATTTCTTTAGAAATTTCACATTGGGATTTCAACTAGATATCTTGAAAAGCTAGCTAGAAAATTGCTATAAAATAAATCCGACAACTTAGGAACACTCATTGGAGTCCAAAGTATCGATCACTAGCTCACCATTGGGAAAAGCCTTGCCGGCAAGCAAAAAGGAAGGGACGACTGAACCAACCCCAAATAAGGGAGAGAAAAAGCTACTACCCTCAGGCTGCTACCATGAGCTGGAGGGAGACACCAGAGGAAGGAAGAAAATGGTTGAAAAGAGAGGAAATGACTGAGCAAACTGAACTAGGAAGAAGCAACTCATAGAAGGAGATGTTGCAATGGAGCTTTCGAAAGAGAGATCGTGAAAAAGAAAGATAGCGCCAGCTGATTGGGATCTTGCCGGAACCACAAGAGATGGTGATTGGTGGTCGAAGAACAGAAGGAGCTTCGACTAAGGACAAAATGTAGGAGAAATCTCGGGAAAAATGGAGAAGAAACCGGTTGGGGGAAATTTAATTTTAGAGAATTCTAATGGAAAAATCCATTGGAATTACTGTTGGAAGTTTTCTCCAATGGAATATTCCTACGAACTATTCCAATAGAACGTCCATCCGTTGGAATTTCTGGTGGAATATTCCAATGGATTACAATCCATTGGAATTCCCATTAGATTATTCCAACGGATTCTAATCCAATGGAATATTCTGTTGAAAAATCCCATTTTTCTTGTAGTGAGGGATGATCCTATGAAATGATTGCCTTCAATTTTGATTCCTTTGATTTTAGTTATTCAAAACAGCCACCTTCAATTTTGATTTCTTTGGTTTTAGTTACTCAGAATAGTCGTCTTTAGTTTTGATTCACTTTCATCATTTATTCCCTTTAATTATGATTTGAGTGTGTATTGAGTAATCTATATTTAACATGAATTTCCTCTTCCTAGTCGACAATCACATTTTACTGGGCTGACATTAGTTTTTGAACAAGTATAGAGATTCTTTGCTCTATTTAAAGCTTAGAAACATAGTGACGTTTTATGATAATGGCTAGAGGTATAATCCTTGTTTCCTTAGTGCTTACGTATTTGGATATGCTAGTTTTCTTTTAATAGTTTACAGTTGGTATCAAAGCCCTTGTATGCCTCTATTTCCTTGGGTTTTCATTATTTTCTTTTATTTTCATTTTTGATTGAAATTTAAATGCTTGGTTGAATTTTCTTTTCATATTTTTTTTTTGAAAACTGAATTCAAAAAAATGTAGGAAATAAAATTATGAACATTTTAGCTTTTGAATTAACCAAAACCAAGTTTCCTAAACTGAGAAAAATGTACTTTTTACAATTGTTCTATGGAATCTTCTCAATCAATATAGCAATATATTTTATATTTGATTTTGATTCCATTTTCCCTTGTTTTTATTTCTTTTCCCATTTTTTTTTAGAAATATTGAGAGGAGCTATTTGTGGAATATATTTAATGTTCTGGGCAACTATTTTTGGAATTTGGTTTATTATTATTGTTTGAATAATACAATTTATAAATGTATTATTTGTTTGCATTTGTTATGCATAAAGATGTTATTTCTAAAAAATAAGGAAATTGCCTAAAAATTATGCTTTATTTGATGTCTTGCAAATTATATGTTTGGTTAAATTAAAGATTGATCGCAACATTCCTAATCATACTGAATTATATATATATATATATATATATTTGGGATTAATATCACATATAGCATAAGACATCAATTGTAATTATGCACATGAAATATGATAAATTTTATTCCATAGGAATTCTTGTCATATTTGTAGGTATAATTAGGATGAAATAGCAAAAAATTTTTTCCTTCTTAAGTTGCTTATAGGGATTGAGAAGGAACAAAATTTGTTAATTTTATCATTTAGCATAAATTTTGAATAAAAACTCAACCCACAAGTAGTTTTTATTTGTAATTTTGGATACATGATTTACATGGGTAATTCATGCAATTTATATTTGCCTCGATTTTAATATAAGCTTGTCCATTTATTTATTTATTGTAGCTATTCAATCTATAAGTCTCCATATATCCAAAAAGATATTCTTGACCTTAATGGTGATAACTATAAAGTTTGGATGGAGAGAATTCTCCTCCAGGTAAGGTGGACGGATATAGATTATGCCATTATGAAAGAAAAATCACCTAAATCCATTTAAACTAGCTCACAAGCTATAATTGATCTTTATGAATGTTAGGAGCAATTTAATTGCCTTAGCATGATGTACATAAAGATCAAAATATCCACTAGTATACGTGGTTTGATCAGTGACTATAACACTATAAGGGAATTACTAAAGCCTATAGATGAATAATTTGAGTCTCTAGATAAGGCCCTAGCCAACATCTTGGTGACTCAATTATCACTAATGAAGCTAACTAGGCTTTATGGTGTGTATAAGCACATTATGAAAATAAGCGATATAGCCACTCAGCTAAAGGCAGTTGAGGTTTGTCAGGGTTTTTTCTTATACATTTTGTTTGGAACTCACTTTCACAATAATATGAGTGATGACCTAAACTCCTTATTATGATATCAATCCTCAATTAATAAACACTACCTTTTAATCTATCTCTATTATTCATTTCTACTCATACTTGATTGAATATTTCTTACTCTCATATACTTAAACTCAAATGGTTAATAGGGCAAACTTATAGATGAAGAGAGAAACATTGATATATAAATATATTTTTATAAGGTATAGAGGCATTGCCCATACATGATGCATGCCTGTTTAAACCTTTTTTCAACAAGCCTTCAACAATGTTATGCCCTGATTCACAAAATGTGACTGGCATAAAAAATCACTAATAGGTAACTCTCTACAAGCCTAACAATGCAGTAAAGCTCTTAATGTTACATGCCTCCCACGTGGAGAGTAATTAGACAAATACAAAACATGTAAGACATAAGGGCAAATCTAAACAATACAAACACATTTACCAAAATACTTTATCAAATTTCTAGTAGAAATCGGGTAAAGTTTCCTCTATTTTCTAGACCCTGGGCACTTGTTTAATGCAATAGTTGAGGGCTACATCTTCTACTTATAGCCTATACAACTAGAAAAAATACAATATAAGCCTAGATACCACAATGCACTCAATTTACTAGGTGACAACCACACACAAACCCTACCAATTGCCAAAGTACAACCATCAATATGCATTCATGCTCCGCAAAAGAAGTTTACGTAATTAGGGAGCATATTCATGTCTAGTTGGATGTGGGTGAATAGCTAGAGTGGCCTCAGGCTCTAAAAACAGAAAAGAAAATGGAGTGAATTTTTTAGAAACCCAGTAAGTGAATAATTCCTTAGAAAACCAATGGTTAGTTTACAAATCGTGTTCAAATGAAATGTAGTAAGATATATATATATATATATACATATACATAGATACCAACCATCAAGTCAAAACAAGAAATAAAGTATGGCATTTTACAGAATACTCATCAAACTATAAAACAAAGAAATTACTAAAATCTTTTTCTTTCTAAGGTAATCAAATAATAGGAAAAATTCAAAATTTTGATATAAAATTGGAATCCAATGGGTAATTCCTAAAGGCTACCTTACCTAATAGATATCAATCATCATCATTCACCTTATTCTTCTAATAGATATTCTCCCCCTAATTCCTTCAACAGATATAACTCTATTCACAAGTGCACTTGAGGGTTTTCCAAAGGAATTTCCAAAAGATTCAGATTCCAGATTTGATTTTTCAAGGAAACTCAATGCCAATATATAGTATAAAACAATAGACATAAATAAAAGTATTCAAAAACATTTCCAGCTAATTCATACATGGAATCATTTAACCATATAATCATCATCCATTTCATATAATGCCTTTGTTAAATAATTTCAATAACTCCCATATGGAAAAATAGCAAAGTTTTCCAACATCAAGCACAGTAAATAATGCTTAAAGCAATAGGTGTATATAGTCTAGTACCATTTATCATGAGGTATGATTTTTACTTTCAAAAACAAAGAACTAGGAACATTCAATTTACTTAAAAATCATAGTATTGCATGATGTCCTAAATCATGATAATAAATAAAACTGACATTTGTGAGAAGAAAGTTCACAAAGGGGAGTAGAATTATCCATTCACCTTAGTTAAGTTCTTAGGAATTCAAATTTCTCATCTAAAAGTGCCACAACTTCAAGTGGATTCCAAGAAGTGCTAATTGACCAAAAATTTGGACATCGGGTTCAATCTAACAATTTGGCATAACTAGTATATGAATTGGTCATTAATTTAAATTTTGAAGTCCCTTAACTAAACAAATTCATCCTACAAATTTCTAAACCCTAATAACCATTGGTTATCAAAATTAAAGAAAAATACTTACTAAACCATATGAACATTCTTTTAAAACCACTTATATTTCATTTTAGAATCAAAGAAAGATTTAAATAAGGAAGAGAGTGGGAAGCCCATAAATTTAATACCAACAAAAGAGGAGTGGATGGAGTTCTTACACTTGATTGTTAAAGGGAGGCTAGTCCACCCGTAAGTAAGGGAGGAAGATAGGCAAGCAATATAACTAGAAGAGAACAGCTAATAGAAGTAGCACTGGCAATAGGGGAGCAGGGAAATGGCATCGGCAAAGCAAGCAAAAGCTGATTGAGTAGCGTACAAGCTGGCCAGAGCTGAAGTAGAGGACAAATAGAAGTAGGTTAGAGAGAAACAAGCTACCTATAGGAAAAAGGTTGAAGCAAGGTAGCTTTTGAAGAGTAGATGTAGAAATAAACTTCAGAGTAAGAAGAAGAAGAAGTAGCTCGAAGAAGTAGACGTAGTGGCTGAATGAATATCTGTGGCAGCTAGAGGAAGAAGAAGAAGGAGGAAGAGGAGGAGGAGGAGGAGGATATTGCAGGGCGTCTGTTTAGGAGAGGAAGAAGGGCATGCCTAGTCTAATGCTAGAAAGAGAAAGAAAAAGAGGGAAAAAGAAAAAAAAAGAAAAGAAAAAAGGAAAAGAAAAGAGAAAAATTACCTTTTAGTTGTAAAATAAAATTGAAATGCTCGTTATAATACACTTACATTATTTCTCATTGGAAAAAAAATATAAGAACAATACACTATTAGCTTATTTCATAATACCATTATTTCCATAATAATAATAATAATAACATCATCATCATTATTTATTATTATTTTTTAGTGTTACAAATTCTCCCCCTTAAAAGAATTTGCCCTCAAATTCTATAAGCAAGATTAAGTTGGAACAAAACGAAGTAGTTGATTGACTATGGAAGGTATGGCTTTAATAATGATAAAAGAGAAGGCTCATACCGATCAACTATTTGAATAGATAGGGATATTTGTCCTTCATGACCAACTCAAGTTCCTAAGTTATCTTTTCTGTCCCATAGTTTTCCTATAGGACTTTCACAAAAGGATATTCCTTGAAGTGAAGTTTTTTGATTTGACGGTCGACAATAGCTATAAGACGCTCCTCATATATCAGATAACTATCCAGTTCAATTGGGAAATGTGGAAGGATGTGGGACAATTTCGGGACACACTTTCTCAACATAGACACATGAAAAATAGGATGGATGTTCTCCAGCTTTGGAGGTAAATTTAATTTATAAACCAAAGTGCCTATTCTCTTTATTATGGAAATGGACCTATATAATGGGGACTTAGCTTTCCCTTCCTACCAAATCTCATCACTTCTTTCATAAGCGATATTTTCAAAAACACCTGGTCATCCATTTAGAATTCCAAATCCATTCTTCTCTTTTCTACATAAGACTTTTGATGGCTTTGAGCAGTTATTAATTTTTCTCTAATAATCTTGACTTTCTCATTTGCCTTTTGAACCAAATCTAAGCCTAACAACTTTGTCTCACCTACCTCAAATCACCTAATAGGAGATCTACATTTCCTTTAGTACAATGCTTCAAAAGGAGTCATTTGAATTGAAGAATGAATGATAACTGTTGTTATAGGCCAATTCAATCAAAGGCAAATATTACTCCTAAGTATCCTCAAATTCCAACACATAAGCTCGAAGCATTTCTTCTAGAACTTGAATTATTCTCTTGGATTGTCCATCTATTTAAGGGTGAAAGGTTGTGCTAAAGTGGAATTATGAACCTAAGGCCTCTTGAAAGGATCTCCAAAATTATGTAGTGAACTAGGTACCTCAATCAGATGTAATTGATAATGGAACTCCATGAAGAGACATAGTCCAATTCAGGTACAAATAAGCATACTGGAAAACTGAATAAGTAATCTCCATGAGAAGAAAATTGTCAAACGATCAACAATTACTCATATAAAGTCATACCCTTTGGTGTTCTTAGTAGTCTAATAACAAAATTCATGGCAACTCTTTCCCATTTCCATTTAGGAATCTCTAAATTCTGGTGTAAGCTTATAGGTCTCTGGTGTTCAACTTTAACTTGTTGGCATGTTAGATATCAGGAAATGAAATCCGCTATGTCACATTTGATCCCTTCCCACTAATAATCTACAAATCTTGATACATCTTGTTGCTACCAGGATGCATAGTGTAAAATGAAGAGTGGGCTATATGCATAAGTTGTTATCATAATTTATTAACATTAGGTGCCTATATCTGACCATGATAAGTTAAGGCTCCTCGTTCAGATCTTACCGAACTTGAATTTGGTTCCTTCTTCATTTTGCCAAGCAGCCAATTTACATTCACATCTTAAGCCTGTGTGGCCATAATTTAATCAACAAGTGGGAACTATACCTGCACATGTGCCATAAGTATCCTAAGTTTTGATATTTGCAATTCGATCCACAGGCTTCCATTTTGTGTAACTCTTGAATGATTGGTCTCTTGTGCACATCAATATAAGTAAGGCTCCCTAAGACTTCCTACTTAATACATCAACTACCACGTTGGCCTTGCTTGGATAATATAAAATAGAGTAATCAAAGTCCTTTACAAGTTCCTTCCAGTGACATTATCTTAGGTTCAAATCTTTTTGCTCAAAGATATAATTCAAACTCTCGTGATTAGTGTAGATCCCACAAGTTTCTTTATAAAGATAATGGCGCCAAATCTTCAATGCAAACACTACACATCCATTTCGAAATCATAGGTAAGATAATTTACCTCATGCTTCTTAAGTTGCCACACTACATAGGCTATAACTTTGCTGTGCTACATCAAAACACATCCAAGGCATCATAATAAAGGGAATAGCTGCCACCACTCATATGTAATGCTAGCACCAGTACTGTAGTCAAGCATTCCTTGAGTCATTGAAAACTTGCTTCACATGAATCAGACCATACAAATTTGGCATGTTTTATAGTCAACTTGGTCAAAGAGCCTGAAATTCAAGAGAAATCCTTCACAAAGTAGCATTAATATCTAGCCAAACCCCAAAAGCTATGAATTTCAGTCACTGAGGTGGGTCTAAGCCAATTTTAAACTACTTCCACTTTATTAGGATCTACACTGATACCTTCCTTAGAAACTACATGTCCTAAAATAGTTACACTAGACAACCAAAACTCACATTTTGAAAATTTCACATATAACTGATGTTCTCTAAGAGTTTGCAAAATTATCTTGAGATGCTGCTCTTGTGCTTAGTCATTACGGGAATACACCAAGGTATCATCAATGAACACGATTACAAATTGATTAAGGAAAGGTCGAAAACCCTATTCATTAGATCCATGAAAGCTACATAAGCATTAATCAATCTAAAAGGCATCGCCAAAAATTCATAATGACCATACTGAGTATGAAAGATAGTTTTTGGAATGTCTTCCTTCCAAATTCCCAACTGATGATAGCCTGAACATAAATCAATCTTAGAAAAGTATTGGGCACTTTGAAGTTGATCAAACAAGTCATCAATTCTTGACAAGGGATATTTATTTCTCAATGTGACTTTATTTAATTACCTGTAATCAATATATAATCTCAAAGTTCCATCCTTCTTTTTTACAAATAGCACTAGAGCTCCCCATGGTGAAGTGTTGGGCCAAATGAAACCGTTGTCCACTAAGTCTTGCAATTATACTTTCAATTCTTTCAATTTAGCTGGCACCATCAGGTAAGTGGGATAGAAATGGGGTTAGTTATTGGAGCAACATCAATGCAAAACTTAACTGCTCATTCTAGTGGCATTCCAGGTAACTCTTTAGGAAAAACATCTAAGAACTCCCAAATTACTGGTACATCTTTTGCTTTTTCTCTAATTGTTTTGTGTCCCTGATATTGGCTAGATAAGCCTCACATAATTTTCTAATCATTTTTTTAGCACTCAAAGTAGAAATAAGGTTAATAAAAGCATCACTCTTGTCTCCCTAAAGCAAAAGGGAAGCTTTATCTGGTATATAAAAACTAACTAGCTTATTGTGATAATTTACATATGCATGATGTGTTGATAACCTATCCATGCCCAGGATAATATCAAAATTAGCCATATCTAATACAATCAAATCACTAGGTAAAATAATTCCATGCATATCAATTCCATAAGAAGGTACCATATCACAAGCAATTAATGGCCAACCCAAAGGAGTAGATACCAACAACTATAATTCTAAAGGGATTCAAGGTCTAGCAAGTCATAGTGCAAAATAAGTAGAGATAAATGAGTGGGTTACACCCAGATCAAATAGCACATGAGCTAGAATAAAATTGATCAATAAAGTACCTATGGCTATCACATTTGAAGCCTAGGCATCCTACTTAGTCAAAGCATATACTCTCACAGTAGCTCCATGTCCATTACCATGACCTCTACCAAAAGATCCTCTACTTCCCTTTCTCCTACCAAACTTAGATAGTGAGGGCCTTGTAGATGTTACAGATCAAGGCAAAATGTTTCTTGATGCACCTATGGCCCTATTACCCCTAGGCAAGGCTAGTAATTAAGGATACTCTCTCACCATATGATCCATCTGACCACATCTAAATTAAACTCTGGTTTCCCATCTACAAACCCCTAAATGAATTTTTCCATAAATCTGACATGGTCTTAGGGCCTCAGGTCTAATTGGAATAGGTAACTAGAATTAAATGCTCTAGAAGGACAATGACTCGAAGAAGTGACACCTATTGATCTTCTACTTAGATTACTTCTACTCAGGTCTTGTGGGGGAAACTACACATCAAGCCTCCATGAAAGAGGTGCACTAGAAGCCAAAGATGATTGTTTTCTAGAATCTCCATTTGTATCCTCATATCTTGATCTTTTTCTCACACTACCTTGAGCCTTTTTTTCTTTCTTTCTTTCGTTCTTTCCATAAACCTCACTTCTAATTCTATGGCTTAGTTATAAACTTATTTATACGTAGTGCCCTCATAGACTTGAATAATATTGAAGTAATTGTCATTGAGGCTATCAACAAATTTCTTCCCTCTTCATAGGGATTATGTGCCTTGCAAATCAAGATAAGTGAAGAATGAGAAGGCTTAAGCTTTTGAATAACTTGGAGGTAGTTTCTAAAATTCATAGGCATTGGCCCTACAGGAGTTGGAGGGGGTGGTGGTAAATGTGTTTTTGTCCCTTTCTATCATTGTCTTTGAAGTCTTTGTTGAGTCAATTTGTCAACAAACTCATTTATATCTCATTGCAATTTCTTGTCCATGTTAGGGCATCTGAAGTAGAAGGGCATGTTGAAGCTATAAAAGTAGAAGGAGCATTTATCTCATGTTGAAAAGTATCTAGTTGCACTTCTTCACGTGCAACCTTGCCTTGGCCTCTAGCTATACTTCTACCTAAAGGTAGTGGTGGTGGTGAAGAGGATTGTTCGTGTGAAGCTCTTTCAAACACTTCTTGAGATTGGTGTCTAGTATCAGCCAAAGATCTAGTCCTAAGTGGCATCTCCCTATTATGAAGTAGAAGGATTGATTTAAACAATATTCAAATATGTATATATGTAGAAACAAAAAAAATTTAGGAATTGCAAAGATTTTTAGCATATCTCATAGAGTGGGTATCAATATAACCTTATTTGTGTTTCTTGCCTCCTGATTACACTAACAAAAACTCAGTATGTCTATCCCCATTTTAGTAGTTGGAGACCTCTAATCATGCACCTGGACTCTAAACCATGCTTTGATACTAACTTTGTCATGCCCTAATTCATGACACATGATTGGTGTAGAAAGTCACTGATAGGTAACCCTTTATAAGCTTAACAATGCAGTAAAACTCTTGATGTTACATGCCTCCTATATGGAGAACGATTAGGCAAATACAAAACATGTAGGACATGAGGACAAATCTAAACAATACAGATACATTTATCAAAATGCTTTATCAAATTTTTAGCAAAAATCTGATAGAGTTTCTCCTATTTTTTGAACCCTGGGCACTAAGTGAATACAACAACTAAGGGCTACATGCCTTACGCATAACTTATACAACTAGACAGAATACAACATAAGCCTAGACACCATAATATTTTTAATTTACTAGGTGATAACCACACACAAATACATAAATGAGTCGACCCTACCAATTGCCAAAGTACATTTGACCAGGTAATCTTCCATTTCATATAACACCTTTGTTCAATAATTTTGATAACTCCCATATGGAAAAATAGAAAAGTTTTCCAACATCAAGCATAGTAAATAATTCTTAAAGTAGTGGGTGTATATAATTTAGTACCATTCATCATAAGGTATGATTTTTACTTTTAAGAACAAAAAGCTAGCAACATTCAATTTACTTAAAAATCATAGTATTCTATGATATTCCAAATCATAATAATAAGCAAAATTGACATTTGTGAAAAGAAAGTTGACAAAGAGGAGTAGAATTGTCTACTCACCTTAGTTAAGTTCTTAGGAATTCAAATTTCCCACATGAAAGTGCCAAAACTTCAAGTGGATTCCAAGAAGTGCTAATTGACCAAAAATTTGGACATCATGTTCAATCTAACAATTTGGCGTAACTAGTATAAGAATCGGTTATTAATTTAAATTTTGAAGTCCTTTAGCTAAACAAATTCATCCTACAAGTTTATAAACCCTAATAACCATTGATCATTAAAATTAAATAAAAATACTTACTAAATCATATGAACATTTTTTTTAAAACCACTTAAATTTCATTTTAGAACCAAAGAAAGATTTAAATAAAGAAGAGCATAAGAAGCCTATAAATTTGATACCAACAAAAGAGGAGTGGATGGAGTGCTTACATTTGATTGTTGAAGGGGAGGCTAGTCTATTGGCAAGTAGGGGAGGAAGATTGGCGAGTAAGATAACTACAAGAGAGAAGTTGGCAACAGCAGCACCAGCAATAGGGGAGCATCAAGTGTCAGGTATAAGCTTGCTAGAGCTAAAGCAAAGGAGAAATATGAGTAGGTAAGAGAAGAAGAAGTTGATCAGAGAGAAAGGAGCTGTCAGCCAAAAAAAGCTGAAGCAGGGTAGCTTTTCGAGAAGTAGATGTAAAAGCACACTTTGGAGGAAGAAGAAGAAGTAGTTTGGAGAAGTAGACACAATGGCCGAAGGAGTAGCTGCGACAGTTAAAGGAGAAGTTGAATGTTAGGAAAAGAAGAAAAAAGGAAGAAGAAGAAGAAGAAGGTTACAAGGCATCTGTTTAGGAGAGGAAGAAGGGTATGCTTGGTCCAATATCAGAAAGAGAAATAGAAGAGGGAAAAAGAAAAAAAAAGAAAAGAAAAGGGAAAAAATTATCGTTTATCCATAAAATAAAATTAAAATACTCACTATAATACACTTACATTATTTCTCATAGGCAAAAAAAATATATTAGACTATAAATTGTACTCATTTATCCCATGAACTTACAAATACACTACTAGCTTATTTCATAATGCCATTATTTCCATAGTCTTATTGATATTATTATTATTGTTAGTATTTTTTTTTATTATTTTTTTAGTGTTACAATTTCTCCCCTTTAAAAGAATTCTCTTGCAAATTTGATAAGCAAGATTAAGTTGGAGCAAAATGAAATAGTTAATTAGATATGGAAGGTATGGCTCTGACAACGATAAAAGAGAAAGCTCATATTGATAAACTATTTGAATAGATAGGGATATATGTCCTTCATGACTGGCTTGGTCCTAAGTCATCTCTTTTTTCCCATGGATTTCCTACATGCTTTTTTATTTTTCATGCACATTATCAAACTTTATACCACAATACCATTCATAGTAATTGTATTTCCATAATCATAATCATTCATCACTTGCCATCCTATGTTTTATGGGGAATTTTCAAGTATCTCAATAGCAATATTCACATATATTTTATATCAACTTTATCACATATATCACATATCATTGCCATTATATATCACAGGTCAATTCCTAAAGAATATTCAAACTTGGACCTCATTTATAATTATAGGGGTCCTATCATTATAATAAGTATCATGATCATTTTCCTATTATCCATGTATAGACCATTATTTCATTACTTTCTCAAACACACAATTTCTGTCACACTATCTTTATAACTATCCACATTGCTTCCATATCATTTGTGTATGATGCATTACTAAGTTAATTAGTATTAAGTTGGAAATTAGTCATTCAAGACTTCTCATTTGCTTTATTCAACTTAATTGTATCTCATGTAAGTTTAAACTCAAAGAAATAGAATAATGTTTTAAAGAGAAAGAAGTTAGAATTGAAAGGAATGGAAAGTTTTAAGGGTGTGATCAGAATCATGAGCAAAATCAGGTTTGGAGTTTGAGCAAAATCACGATCAAAACCACTGAAGAAATTCGAGTGGAATCAAGGAAATTTAGTTGAAAATGCGAGTCTGCTCACCAAATTTTGAAAACTTTTGGAAGTCCAAATTTAAATATGATCCAAACCATGATTAGAATAAAAAAAAAGGAGTAGGAAATATCAATTTAAATTGTACAAAGCAAAAGTGCTAGGTTTTCATGAGCATGATTACAAGTTTAGTTCAAAAAGCTGCGATTTAACTTGCATAAACAGATTTTGCATGAAAATATTAGAAAAATAGGGGAAGCAACTTTATATTCAACCTTATGTTGAAAATATTTATTTCAACATGTTTTCAAAGTTTGAATAAGCTTATTACTTAGCTATTTCCATAACAAACCCAATAACACCTTAATAGATCCATTTAATCTCAAATTTGGCTACATAATCACCAAAACTCATCATAGCCATTTGTATTAACTAATCAACAAATCACAAGCAAGAACACATCATAATTCACAAGAAAGATAAGAATTACTCACCATTGTAGTTGGAACAAATATATATTAAACAAATCTCACGAAGATCTTCAATAGTTTTCAAGAGCACAAAAGAAAAGCTTATTAGTTTTAGATTTTCCAAGGATTTTTCCTCTTCAACTAATAATCTATGATTAGATTATGATTCCATTTAACATAAATAAGTTGTATATAATAGATTCAAGCTTTAAAACACCATAAAAAATTAGATTGATTCCTGGGTTAAATTGTGAAGTGAATAGTGATAGTAGATTTGAAAAATTCATACCTCAACTTTTGCTTAATGAATTGACAAGATTTTAATGTCAAATTGAAGAGGAAGAAGAAAGGAATTAATTGTAAAATTATAAGACATTTATATGGGAGGATGAAGGATTACTTGAAGAGAGAAGAAGACCTTCTAGAGAAAGAAGCTCTAAGTTTGGAGAAAAGGCCAATAGGCTGCATGTTTTGCAACCAGAAATGGCTTAAAAGGGAGAGAAGGAACCAACCCTTAAGAGGCAAGAATGAAAAAGGAAAATTTTGGTTAACTTCCTTTGACTTCTTCCTTAACAAGTTTTATAATTTTTCTTATTTGGTGACTTTGCCAATTTCTTCTCTTAAAGTCCAAAATTGGTATGCTCATTGATCATTAGAGGCTATGAAATTTTGACACAAATTAGTTAAATTAATTACCTTCATAATGACTATAATTTTACACTTGCTGGGCACTTGTAGCCCTAGTTTCAATTTTTTTGAAATTTTTTCGAATATTAAATTTTGAAAACACAAATTTTGCTCTATAACCATCCAAATTAAGAACTTCCACTTTTTGAAGATTTTTATCATTCATAAAATCCTTTTCCACTATGTCTAAGCTCTTAGTATCCCAAAATTTATAGTTTCAAATTCTTGAACTTTCAAAGTTACCCTTTTTAAATTTTTTGAAAAATCATTTTATTTCCAAAACTTATTTTAGAAAATCTGTGATGTTACAGTATGTCCCTTTTAAGATTTCATATAACACACAGAGACAATTGTCTATCAATGAACTTTTGACCATGTGTGTCCAAGAAGAGGGCATACTATTGATGGAGTTAGATCAAAGTGCACATTTTGGAGAGTGCACATGTTGTTGATGTGTAAAATTTCACAAGTGCATGGCATAGTTGTAGTTAGTACCAGTAAATATGGGTCGATCCCACAGAGAAGCTATTTCAAGTACTAGAATTTTTACAATTCAACTATCCAAATCGATTAAGAAAAGAACAAGTAATAAAGAATAGGAAAGAAATAAAGAAAAATAAAAGAAGAAATTTAAAGAAAGAAAATAAATAAAGAAGTAATTAAAAGAAGATATCAAATGCAGAAAGGCTTAGAATTAAGACTTACCTCACCTATGATTCTTAGCAAATATTATAGAATTTCCTTATTTTAATTATTCAGGTAATTGGGGCTAATTTGGCCTTCATTAATTATTAGCCTCTTTTGAGATCTAACAATCGTACCAAATTCAATCTAATACCTACTTTCATGAATTAAATTAAACTTAGGCCCTTTAAGTTCTATGCTAACCAGGTTGATCCTAAGAGATTCTCATCTACTTTTGTGATTAAGACTCCCCTATTTGATTATTAGGATTTCAATAATAATTTTCACCTCCCTTAATTATCTACCTAAGATTAGATAATAAGTTGATCAGACAAATTATCTTATGCAAGCATAATAATCAAACCAATTAGGCT
>JANHAO010013122.1:0-16010 GCA_026873985.1 Saraca asoca
CAACTTCAAGGAATGAGGGCGTGCTTGAACGTCCAAGAGTTTCCATATATGCCATCTCAGATTTAAGTCACTGGAAGTTATGTGGTGCTAAAGGCTATTCGAATACTGTTACTGCTGCCATTACAGCTTCTAGTAGTAATGAGATTCGAGTAGAAAAGATCAGTTAGGATGCAGGTGGAGTTCCCACAAACGGCACCAAATGTTGACGTCAAAATTTGGTTCGTATGGAAGATCCAAGCTTTAGCTAACGGGAAGAGATTCGGTGGACTCCTATCCTACAACCTGGTGTAGATTTGAGAGGAAGAAGAAGAAGAATACAAGCTTTTTTAACGTGGTTCAACTAAAATCCTTTGTATGGATTCCTACGTCCACGATAGCATGTTATTGTTGGGAAAGTGTTTGCTGTGTACACAGTTTTACAGGAGTTGCTCTCTTAGTGAGCTCCATGGCTCATTCTCTCAAAGCTCTCTCTCTGCTACAATGGTTCTATCTATTTTTCTCAGAATGGCCCTTTACAGAAATGAGCTCTCCCTCACTTTCTATTACACAGAGCCTATATACAAAAGGCTAAGTATGCTATTCGGCTATTGCAAGCTCTCCATCAATCTCCCTATATTGATTGACTCTTCCTTGGTCTACGTGTCCAACTGGTCTTTACTGAGGAAGGCTTCCTTTGGGCTAGGCCTTTTGCCAGCCTAAAAAACACATACAACAGGTATGGTTTCTCCTTTTTAAAACACTATTCATCTATGGTGTTACAGGTGGAGTCCACTATGAAAGAATCCCAAATTGTTTTAAATAATTCATGAATTCCTAGCTTAAGTATTCTCCACCTTGATATGATCTAAGTGTCTTGATGCTTTTCTGGGTTGTTTCTCTACTTTAGATTTTAATTCTTTAAACTTTTCAAAGGCTTTAGACTTGTATTTTATCAAATACATGTACCTGTAACTAGTTTAATCATCAATAAAGGTAATGAAGTAGTATAATGCTCCTCTTGCTAGGGTAGTCATTGGATCACATCAATCACTATATATCAACTTTAGCACTTCTTTGGCAAATTCACCCTTTCCACTAAAGGGCTTCTTAGTCATTTTTCCAATGAGACATGATTCACAAGTGACATATGATTCATAATAGAATGGATCCAAATATCCATGTTTATGTAACTTTGTGATTTTAGTTTTATTAATATGAGCAAGTCTACAATGTGAAAGATAGGACAATTTTATGGATTCATTAACTTTTGTTTCATATTTGAAGTAGAAGCTTCTCTAAGCTTCTTCTCCTTCATGGTTTCCTGAAGTACAAGCTTTTCTAAGCTTTTTCTATTTCACAATTTTGTGATGAGCTTTACAATTTTGCTTCCAATGGCCTTCTACTTTGTAACGGTAGCAAATGCCTTCGGGAGCCTCTTTTTCTTCTTTTATACACCTCATTTTGGTTTTTCAACTGTAGCCTTAGCCTTAAAACTTTTCTTGGGCCTAGAAGAGGTACTGACCATCAGTACAGGCTATTTCTTTTGAAAAGTCATTTTAATTAGTTTTAAGCATGTTAAGCAACTCTACAAGAAAGGCCTCTATCTTATTCATGAAAAAAATGATGATAAATTGTTTACATCACTTCAGAAAGGAATGCAATATGATGCTTACTGCTTGATCATGGTTGATCACACAGTTTAGTTAGGTAAATCTCTCTATTAGCCCGATCAACTTTAGCACATGAGTTATTACAAATGATCCCTCGACCATCTTACAATTGAACAACCCTTGAGGTACCTAATATCTCTCAAAATGAGCATGCCTTTTATATAACTCTAGCAAATGCAGAATCATCTCGGAAGGTGTCATATTCTTATGCTACTTCTAAAGCTCAAGAGACATTGTATCTAGCATCACACATGTTACTTGTTCAGTAATGTTGTATGAGAAATTTGGATCATGTTTGAAAGGTGAGCAAATGACCCGAGAATGGCGAATACCTAGTGTGAAGAGCACTTAGAGCGCTATGTCCCCAGTTAGTGTCATAGAGCGACCTCCTTAGCCTAAGCTCATCCCTGACAGAGTAAGCTCAACCTCATCATCATGAAGGAGCTGACATTTCCCCATACTAGAAGAATCTAGCTAGCGAGATGTTATCTATGACCCCAAAGCTCACTAGACCAAGGGTTAGAGATCAACTCATGTCCTGCCCAGCAGACACATCGGGCCCACCTATAGGAGACAATCTATAGTAGTTGAATTACCAGATTTAGTCTGCCTATCCAGTCTTGTACATTAAATTTTGATGTAATAGATTTACTGCTTGTAAAATTACTATTATAACCTTCTCTCCTTTATAAATATGAGGAAGGAGCCTTTTGCTAAAGAAAGGAGGAAGAAGAGGAGAAACTTGTATGCTGAAACTCTGTAAAAATACACTAAAAAATAATACACTATCATGGAGGTAAGGTCCGACGTCATCTAGATTTGGCCGAACCACGTTAAAACTCTTGTGTTCTCTTGTTGCTCTTCCTTACTCTTTTGTGTGTTTTTCTGATTTTCTGTATTTGAACCAGTTAATAGCTTGAGATCCCAAAAGAATCCCCCGTTGGCCGGAGTTTGGATCAGAACCAAAATCTGACGTCAACATTCTGGAATCGTTTGTGGGGATCTCACCTATTCTGGTTCATCTCCTATTACAATGGCTAAGGGAAGAGCTACCAGGGCTTTAAATGTGTAGCCCCATCCTCCAGAGGGTCATGTCTCGACAATGGGCTCCTCTAGTGCTCTCGCCATTGGAGCAATCACTGGCATCCCTCCAACCAGCTCTGTCCAACCAGTTCCCACCACCAACGGGATCAATGGAGTACAGGCTTGGCTACGATGTCAGGAAAAGCTTGAACATATGATGGGAGAGTTGGCTAAAATGGTTGCAATGTTAGTGTAAGCACAAGTTTATAATGCGCAAGGGTGGGCTGAGACTGCCACACTCAGATTTGAGCATTCTGGTGAAACTAACCAAGAGCAGACTTCTAATCGCCATCTATATGGCTAGAAAAGTGAACTAGACCACCAAGTCTCTAGCCAACAACTGGGGGGCTTGGACGTTTTGGTGGAAGATCTCCTTCAAAGAGTCAAGCATTTGGAGGAGCACCCTCAAGCTCAAAATGACCAAGGTCACTTTAGGGAGCAAACTCCTTTCTCTAAGGAAATAGAGGAGGAATCCCTCCCATGCAAACTCAAAGTTTTAGCCATTCCACCATACAATGGAGATAGCGATCCACATAACTATCTGGACCTATTCAACATCCAAATGGACCTCTAAACTTATAACTCCCTGATCAAGTGCCAGGTCTTCACCGTAACTTTAGGTGAAGTCCCTCGAATGTGGTTTAGAAGCCTCCCAGCTCGTAGCATTGGCAGTTGGGAGGAGCGCTAGGAAAGGTTTGATGACCAGTACAGAGCGCTGAAGAAGTAACTCACGCCCCCATGCCATCTCGCTATGGTTTTCCAGAATAAGCATGAAACATTAAAAGATTATATTGGTCACTTCAGATGTGAGGTTACAATGTGGAAAAGCCCTTAGATGAGGCCATTCTGACTACCATTTTAGTGGGACTTTGTAGAGACAAAAAACTATTCAAAAGTTTGTACAAGTGCCAAGTTAGCAACCTGGGCAAATTTTACAAGCAAGCTACGAAGCAGATTAGATGGGAAGAAACTTTCAATCCGCATAAGTCTGAGGCAAGCATCTCGGCCCAAAGTAAGAAGAGGGGTAACTGTGGAAATAAAAATGATAGTTCCAATCATCAACTTTCTAAGAAGAGCAAGGATGAACAACCCCTACTTTCAGCCATAACACCTATAGCATCTTGTCGGATGCCCAAAACAAGATTTTCCCAATGGAAAAGGATAAAGAAGATTTTGGAAAAACTCCACCTTTGAAGACTCCCAATAAGTCTAGACTCAACTAAGGGAATTTTGTGCATACTATAATGAGTTCGGGCATGTCACCACAAAATGCTGGGCTCTGAGGGATGCTATCAAAGATCTCATCAAAAGAGGTCGCTTGCAAGACTACGTTATGCAACCTTCCAAGTAGTGGTTTAGGCCATCTCGGCAGGATCCCGAGCAAGAGTAGTCTCTTACTATCAGGACTATCTCTTAAATCTCTATAAATTTTGCAACTTATGTAAACATTTTGAATATCTTTACTGATTTTGAAATTTCTTCAAATAGGTAACACGCTTAAATGGCACTCTTTATTTGGGCACAAGATCGCCCTGACCATAAGATCGATCACCTCTTTATTTGGACACAAGATCACCCTAACCATAAGATCGATCACCTCTTTATTTGGGCACAAGATCGCCCCGGCCACGACATCGGCCAACTATTTTATTTCGTAGCTCTCATGCGAACTTATCTTATTTCATAGCTTTCATGCAAACTAATTTGTTTACTTGGCCATGAGATAGACCTGAGCACAAGATTGCTCACTTTTTAATTTCATAGCTCTCATGCAAACTTATCTTATTTTGTAGCTTTCATGCAAACCAATTTGTTTACTTGGCCACGAGATCGGCCCGAGCACAAGATCGCTCACACTCTTTAATTTCATAGCTCTCGTGCGAACTTATCTACTTATTTGGCCACGAGATTGGCCCATGCACAAGATCACTCACACTCTTTTATTTTGTAGATCTCATGCAAACTAATCTATTTAATTGGCCATAAGATTGGCCCAAGTACGAGATCACTTTAATTCGTAGCTCACTTGCGACCAAATGTTCACAGTCCATACAGATTGTTAAAACAATGTTTGTACGAGAAATAGGAACAACATATAGAGATTGCAAAAGGAAATCTTATTTATCAAAAATCCTCAACAAGGTAAAACTACATCAGAAAGCCAAAATTCAAAGGGAAAGGCTATAACTAATTTTCTTCCAAGAAGAAGGGCTGGTCGCAAAGTGACTCACGCTAGCTGATTAGAGCCCGTGAGCCACCAAGGTCCTCAAATTTTTTCTTCTAATGCCTTTTCGATGGTGATACAACTGCTCCTTATTTTTCTGGCCTCCAGCTCCTGTTCTGATTTGTGAAGGAAGAAAATTAGAAAGCACCAGAAACTTGGCCGATTGAACAATTGCCACACGATAGCGCCAAGAGGACATAATCTGAGATCCATATGAGATCCCTCCATGTTATTGAAGAAGCCAAATTTTCTAAGTTCCCTATGCAACAGGCTATACACTCCCTAGTGGAAAGCTAGGATGCCAAAAATGATGGTGGTTTATTCGAAATTTTCATAGTTTGCCTGGTGCAGAGGCAAAAGGGATTTCCCTCTCCCTTAAGTAGAGCCAAGTTTGGCTCCACCAAAGAGCCCAGATTCTTCCCCCTTAACCACCATCATTATTGCCCTGGAAAGGGTTAAGGTTGACTCATTATCAATCATCAGACACGTGCCATAGAAAGCATAGCTTAGAACAGATGAAATGACAATCTTGAAGAAAATTTTGACAAAACGGTGGCCAAAAGGTCTCAACTCCCAGCCCGTGAAGCGAGCTGAGAGTTGGGGGGCTTATGCTGTATGAGAAATTTGGATCATGTTTAAAGGGTGAGAAAATGACCTGAACACGATGAATACCCAGTGTGAAGAGCACTCAGAGCACTATATCCCTAGTTCATGTCATAGAGTGACCTCCTCAACCCGAGCTCATCCCTGATAGAGCAAGCTCGACCTCGTCATCACGAAGGAGCCGATATTTCCCCATATAGGAAGAATCTAGCTAGCGAGATGTGATCTGGGACCCGAGAGCTCGCTAGACCAAGGATCAGAGATTAACTCATGTCCTGTCTAGCAGACACGCTGGGCCCATCTGCAGGAGGCAATCTACAGTAGTCGAATTACCAGATTTAGTCTCCTTATCTAGTCTTGTACATTAAATGTTGATGTAATAGATTTACTACTTGTAAAATTACTATTGTAACCTCCTCTCCTCTATAAATATGAGGAAGAAGCCTTCTTCTAAAGAAAGGAGGAAGAAGAGGAGAAACTTGTATGCTGAAACTCTATAAAAATACACTAAAAAATAATACACTACCAATGACATAGGGTTTGGTGTCATTTGAATTTGGCCGAACCACATTAAAACTCTTGTGTTCTCTTGCTGCTCTTCCCTACTCTTTTGTGTGTTTTGTTGATTTTCTATATTTGAACTGGTTAACAGCTTGAGATCCCAAAAGAATCCCCTATTGGCCAGAGTTTGGATCAGAACCAAAATCTAACATCAATAAGTAACTTCCTTATGTTTTAAGTGAGCATCAAAGTCAAACCTTTCATATCCACTTGAACTTTTAGATGGAGGTACATGAAGGTCCTTCTTAAAGATGTAGGCTATCTTTTCCTACTTGAGGACAATCTTTAAGTTTCATAATTAGTCCACATAATTTGGCTCAGATAGCTTCTTATCAATTAGAATACTTCTTAAGGAGATGTTATTCATCATTTTAATAACCTTTAATAAGAATAGAGCAAATCAATGTCTAAGCATAAAACTCATTTTATATGGACTCTAATAAAATGTACTCCCAATATTTTCTTCAATTCTAATGACCTCCTATCTTAGAATAAGATTTTCTTGTTTGATGATAATCATATTAGTTAGGATCCTAGTTTAATTTACTTGAACAAGGCCAAAGAATCCAAATAAATTAGACTACATAGGCAACTCCTTGTCAATTTCATTTCCATGTAATTCCTTATCATTAGGCTGACAACATTTTGTTATTTAGTATCCATCACATCAAACATCATTTAATAACTCTTTATTTATAACATTCAAAGTGAAGCCAAATTTTCCCCAAACACTGTAAGGTCATGAGTAGGGCCATCCAAAAAATACATGTTTGCTAAGTTGAAGCAAAAAAGAAAAACGAATATCATACATATTTGAATAATAATAACATTAAAGATGTAACATGACCTTGATGGAGGCCAACAAGTTATCACAAAATTGATCTTTGGTTACCATTTTTTTGATGGGTGATGTTGGACCATGTTCTTAACACACAACTTAAATTAGTAAGGCATCTTTTAATCAATTTGCTTAACTATTAAAGGTCACATGCATTAGTCTTCATCAACATACATCCCATTTTTTTCATACATATTAATCTTATGCATACATACGTTTACTAGCCTATGTCATACATACATTACCATTTAAATCATACATATAAATGACATGCACATATAACATATATATAGGATGATTATAGACCTTTTAAATTATTGCCTTGAGCCATAAAGAGAAGAATCTCCATGTGATATGCCTTTTGCCACACATCTCACTTGGGTGCCTCCTTCTTCTTTGAAAAGAAACAAAAAAATTCTCTAATTTCTATCCTATGTAACTAATTACATCTTATACAAGAAACTTCAAGTTACAATCAAGGGAAGAAAGATGAGAAGAGAATTTTACATTCTGAACTAAGGAGAAAGGTAGGATATGCTTGCTGTATTTAATAGAAATTCCCAAAAATAGAATATGCATTTTATTGATAAAACTTTTGGTCCATAATCATCCTTCTATGCATTCAAGTACATATGATGCATATAAGACAAGAAAGCATAAAACAATAACTATTTGATTTGAATTATAGTCATGTATGTTTCAAGTTATTTGATTAATTTTTAATTTAAATAAATTGACTAATTTGATTCCATCATCAAACATCACAATCAATCTATTATGGATACCATCATTAATTCCAAAATCAACCAGTTAGTCAATTCCATGTAACTTTCCAAAACTTTGGATCCAAGCAAATAATTAAAGGAATGTTTCCAAATTTATTTCTAATCAATTAGTGTTGATTATTAAAATACAACTAAAATTTCTAAAATTATTTTCAATCAATTTGCAATCATATTCAAATTAATTTTAAAGTTAAGAAAAGTTTCCATAATCACATGAATACAATTTAGACAAGTTTTTTCCAAAATTGGTTATGACAACAATTAATTTTGTAAATTATATTTATATGATTAAATCATGAGGCTAATTGATTGGTATCACAATCAATCATGGTGGTCAAAACCACCATGTGTGGAGGCTAAAAACATGTTTAACTTCTAATTATAGTTAGCTGGTTCAGCTAGCTAGCTAGTCAGCCAACTGCTTGTTTGGCCAGTTGGTTGGTCGATTCCTCTTTGGTGTACTTTTCATTCAAAAGTGTTGGTCCAATCATATTGGATTGTAAAAAATTTTCTACACACACAAAAACAAAAATTCTACAAAGCATAAAAATATTTCATATTGAAACTTTGATCTTATGGAATCCAGTTACAACATGCATATAATTTCCATTATTATTGTAACAATCAAATCCTTAATCATGGATTAATAAGAAATAATATGGGCTTTGATAACACTTTAGTAACACAATTTATACATATTTTGTATCCCTTTCCACTTAGTCTTTTGTCATATTCATGTGCTTAATTGGATACTTGAAATTGGTTTTGTGGTTTGTTTAATTTTTGTTCTTCAATGAATTAATTTGGTAAATTTACATTATTGTAGACTATTTCAAGTTTTTATTGTATCTTGAGTTCTAGACCTTGGTCTTGGGTGATTCTTATGTCTTTGAAAAGTTATGAGAAAGATCTAAAAATGTCATGAAGAGCCCAAAGCCCAATTCAGACAATTTACAAGCCAAATAAAGCCAAGCAACTGAAATAGATTGCTATCCTGTGACCAAGAGCTAGTTTTAGTATTTTCATCATAAGTGGAGCATCACTCATCATTTTTTATGCAAACCTAAACCCATAGAATAGCTAAGATCCATTCTCACAACTTTCATGAAGGCCTTGAATTCAAACTATATCGTGTTGAATTGATTTTATGGCTATGGACTTAAGTGTTAAATTCTATTATAGGTTGGACTATTATGGAAAGCTATTTCAATTTTTTTTCCTATGACTTGAGCTAGGAATCAAGTTTTATGCAAGGCCAAGGCCACTGGGCTTCTAAGAGAAAAAGCTGCATTTCATATGAAGGGACCCATGTCTAACTAAGCCTCCTTCCAGCCCTAAGTGGCAGCCTAATCAAGAGATAGTATAATGAGCTCTATAAATGCTCAGCTAAGCCACAATTATAATAAATTTTTTATATTGTCTCTAGTCTGGTGAAGAAGAGGAGGTTTTCTAGGGAAAGACTCTAGCCCCAATTAGGTTTAGTTCTTGTATTTTATTTTTTCTTTTATTTTTACATTAATGAGTAACTAAACTCCCATTTCAATCTAAGGGAAATTCTACACCAATTTTTTGTTGATTGTGAGACTTGCTTCTAATTCCAATTTATTCCCAATTTGATCCTCTTGATTCTCTATTTCAATACATACTTTGGATGATTAGTTAATAGGGCCCATTAATTAATTGTTCATTTTGATTTACTGTTAGCAAAATTTCCATAGGCAATTTATTGTCATTTGTGGTTGTTTGGTTGGAGTAGCAATATGATTTTGATTTGTTGCTGACGTAAGCCAATTTTTCTAGAGAATTAGGGGTAATTAGTTGATTTGCTACTCAGGTAAATTAATTAATTAGACTTGGTCTTTTTAGATCTTAATGTTGTTGGTGAATTGGTAATAAGGGATAATCAAGTCTTAGGCTTGGTTGGCCAATTTAGGAAGAAATTAACAAGAATTAATTAGGTGCTAGGCTAAATTAGTTTCTTGGCTAAGTGGTCAAAGAGGGAATGGAATAATTGTATCTAGGATTAGTCATAGAATTGGTTGAAGAGTTCCTTAAGTTGAAGCTTTCTTATTTGATTTCCCTTCCATTTGTTTTTTTTGTTTATTTACATTTAAACTATTTGTTTAAGTTCCTATTTGAATTAGATATCCAACCCCCCATTTTAGATATCAAACACAATAAAATTGATCACTAGCCTTTGTGGATTTGACTTGGACTCACCCTAGCTATAAGCTGAGGTTGTTCAACATTATTATCTTTGTTGATCTCGACAACCATCACCACCATTGGGAAATCAAATCAAAGCATATCAAATATGCCAATTATTAGCATCAACTATGCATAATAAAAATTTAAAATTTTCTCAAACTCAGATCTTGCTATTTGCTTGTTAATTCATAAGACAAGGTATAATTAAAATAAAACATGAACTAGTAATTTAAGTTATACCTTCTTAAGAGTAGTTATCAGAGTCCTCAGTCCTTAAATTTGAGTTTTATTTCTAACCAATTCCACAAACAAGCCTTATGATTAACTCCTTCAGATTGTGTCTGACAATACCTTTGGATTGATCTCCAATACCAAAGGTGACTTATATGAATCAAGTTGATTCAAGGCCTCCACCAAATACAAATGATCAATTGAGGAGGAAATTCAATAGCTCAGCATAAGAGAT
Organism: Saraca asoca; assembly: GCA_026873985.1. NCBI lineage: Eukaryota > Viridiplantae > Streptophyta > Magnoliopsida > Fabales > Fabaceae > Saraca > Saraca asoca. Next base: position 10,418 of record JANHAO010013122.1, read on the forward strand.
GTTAACTCTCCAAGGAATCACAATTCACAATGGTAAGGTTGAGTGTTTGAATGTAAAGAAGATGAGTGAGATCATAGAGAGAGAGAGAGAGAGAGAGAGAGAGAGAGAGAGAGAGAGAGAGAGAGAGAGTTGGTGCACAACACATGTGCTAGGGATGAACAATTGTTATTATAGATTTGGCTTCCCTCCTCCTTAAATATAAGAGTTTGGTGCATATATGTTGGTTGCCAAAATAATAAGATAAAAATTGCGATCTTTCCCTTATTCTTGTTGAGGAATTTTATACTATTTATAAATCTAAATGAATTTACCAACTAAATCAATTTAAATGCAATTGTTAACTTTGATTTTCAAGTAAATGCACAATATGCACAGCAAAAGACTTTCTTATATTAGATATGTAGTTAATAATTAATTTGTCAATTAAATGAAATAATACAAATTTAGATTATAAAAATAATGTAGAACTATATCAAATTTCAGTATGACAGAGTTTATGTAATAGAGTTTATGTAGAAACCAAAATTATGAAATTTGGTATAACAAAAATTCAAGACAAAATTTAAATAGTAATTAGAGTTACAAAACTAGTAACTGTGCAAGAATATAAATGCAGTAAAGTAAAAATTCAAGACACAAATTTTTTAAGTTTTTCAACGTGAATTAAAACTGCAATTCAAGTCTACTTTACTAGGTCAATACTCAACCATATGATCACTTTTATTAATAAGCATAGGAATTTGACAGGGCTTATATAAACCAGTTTTACAACAAGAATTTTATAGAACTTTTGTAGATATATAATACAAAAAATCTATATCCAACCTAACTATGATCAACCTCATAGCTAAGAAGATCTAACAAGAATTCAATATACCTACTAAAAATTGTAATCAACCTCATAATTTTAGAAGGATGCAAAGGGAAGATTAACCTCTTCCTTTGTATCCATATTCCTAACCCTAGAAATCTAAGAAATAACAAAGATAGAGTTTAGAAAATACAATGTTGTAAAATTGAGATGTAAATCTCAATTAGCTAATAAAAAATCTCCTTTAGATTGCTCAAAAATTGATTAAATTGTTCAAACTAGGTGAGGTAGTGAATAGTAGGTGTATGCTTTACATTTTTGTGTTTTCTGTCGCAATGAGTTATGAAAAGTTATGAAAATAAAATGAGGTTTGTCTATTTATATTTGAAATTAAAAATAACTAGTTTTCAGTCCTTGAATTGATTCTAGAATTGATTTGTAGTAGTTATAACAAACTTCTAACTAACTAATCGATTAATGAATCAATTTAGATCATGTGAAAATTCATCTTCGAATCAATTGATGAATCGATTTAGAAAAGTTTCGAAACTTCGGTTGAAAAAAGTTGTCTTTAAGAATTGATTAGTGAATTGATTCAAGATCATTTCACAAGTTTTCTAGTGATGAATCAATTTGTGAATCAATTCACACAGTAAAAAATAGTTTTTATGGAAATTTAACTTGTGAAGGAAAATGTAAAATGTTTGTTTGAAAACTTTTGATTAAAAACTCATTTTAAGTGATTTATTTTACCTCATTTTAAATTATTTTTAGAAAACATGATTGAGCAATTTGAATAAGATTTCAATTACAAAAGATCGTAAGAAATGAAATAAAGACTTAGTACTAATGTTGATCTTTTGAGTAAGCTTTGATCAACTTTGAATCTTGCAAAATAGATAAACACTGAAACATATGATTAGTTTATGATATTAACTAAGGTGTTTTTCTAAAATTGTTTTTCAATCATCAAAAATAAAGAAAATGTGTAGCTAGGTTTTCCTAGGCTAACAATAAGCAATAATAAGGTTGCTTCATGGGCGACACATGAGCTAAGGCTACCCCTTGCTTGCTAGCCTAAGTTACTCTACCTTCATATTTTCATTAGTTTTAATGTTGAAAAACAATTTTATCTGATAGTACACTTTGTGTTTTTGATTTGTTTTATCAATTCAAAAGAAGTGATTCAAGAGATCAGAGAATAGATTTAGGAATTGTTTTTATTTTAATAGGATCTTTTGTAAATGAATTCTAATGAGATTGGGTTCAATTATTTTTAAGTAATATAGTGAGATACAAATAAACCACTTGAAGATATTTTTTTAAACAAAGTCTTTTAAATATCTTTTCACAAGTAGAAAATAAAACTATTTTTTACCTCATGAATCGATCCAAGCATCGATTCACTAAAGAACCTATGTAAAGTCAAATTAGAATCAATTATCAATCGATTCATGAAGAAAGGTTTTAAAAAAGTTTGATTACCAAAGATTTGATTACCAAATTGATTCATTAGTTATAACCATTCTAAATTAATTCACGAATCAATTCACCAATTGAAATTTAGTTATTCTGTCATAGTTAGTTACAATAGTTATAAAAGCCCAACTTTCTTCAAAATTTTAATAGATTTAATAGTTTTCTTCCCCCTTCAAGTGTGAAACTCTTTGAGAAAATTGAGCATACAAGATTGGCTCTTATCTCACTACTTTTCTCAAATCATTCAAGAGATATTGAATGAAAGATCTATAGAATTCATCTTAGCTATTTGAGATTTCATCTCAAACTATTTGTATTGTATTTTTTACCTTACTTTTATCTGCTTCATCTTTATTTTTCTCTTAAGGTATCTAGGTTGATAGAAATCTTGTATAAGTTAGCAAGATCCTATTTCAATTCTTGTAGTTTTCCTTGGTTAGTAAGAGCCTGGTGTAATTCTTGTGTTTGTTTTTGAGCTAACCTTTTAGGAGCCCTTTTTTAATCCTGATAATTTTCTTAATAAAGTGGTCTTCTGGCTAAGGAATGATCTGGTGGAGTAGACTTGAATTGTGGTTTGAATTGAAGTTGAACCACTTTAAATTTCTATGTCTTTATTCTCTCTTTTTGCTCCTACATCTAAAATCTTACTGCACAATTAACTATTCTACTATCTGCATAGTACACTAATTAATTGTCTGCTGCACCTCTCAATACAAGGCAATAAATTACAGTCTTACCAAATAGAAAAGAAGAATTCATATTAAACAAAGGTGTATGTACATTCACCTAAAGGAATAAGGCCAAGATCCGTGATTTTATATCTTTTATAGGGACCATTAGTTGGTATCAGAGCTATGGTTCTTGATACACTTGTGTTTTCTTGAAAAATATGGATTCTAATTACTTTTTGTTGCTTGAATGTCCACCAACGCACAAATCTCCTAGTTTCAATAGGGAACACTATACCTATTGGAAGTAGAAGATGAAAGATTTTATTGAGGCTATAGATATGGATATGTGGGAATTGGTTGAGGGAGGTTATGAAGCTCTTAGGACAATAATCAATGGTGATATAGAACTTAAACCTAAGTCACTTTGGATATAAAATGAAAGAAAGAAACACTTGCTTGTTGCTAAAGTAAAATGGATAATTTCAAACTCTTTATTACCTAATGAATATGAAAGGATCTCAAGTTGTTCTACTGCTAAGGAAATTTGAGACACACTAGAGATTGCACATGTAGGCACTTCATAGGTTAAGGCTTCAAAGGTGCATCTTCTTGTGTCACAATACGAAATGTTTAAAATGGATGAGAGTGAGTCAATTAAGGATATAATCTAGAGATTCACTGTAATTACTAACTATGTAAGCCTGCTTGGTAGAAAGTTTGAAAATGCAGATTTTGTTCATAAAATTCTAAGGTCTTTGATTGAAGAGTGGTAGCCCAAGTTTACTGTAATCAAAGAGTCATTGAAGATAGGTATCCCTATAGTTCAAGAGCTCTTTGGAAATCTTAAAGAGCATAAGCTAGAATTAAGAAGAAACAAAAAGAATAGGGATGACAAAAAGAAAAAGACTCTAGCATTTAAAGTAGTAGAATCAGATGAAGGAGAATCTGAAACTGATGTAGATACAATCAGCAAAGAAGATGTGGCATTACTGAGTAAAAAATTGTAGAGAATCTTAAGAGAGAAGAAGAACAAAGAAAAGAGAAAATCAACATCACAAAGAAGGAATAATGCTAAGACTAAGCAAAGGAATTCAATCAGCATTGTCCCTACTTGCTTTGAATGTAAAAAACCTAACCATATTACGCAGATTGCCTAGTTTACTTGAAGAAGCAATTGGAGAATGAGAGAAGGAAGAAGAGACAATACTACAAGAAGTCTAATTTTTCTATTTGGGATGATGAAGAGGCTGATACTACTAATCAAGAAGAATTAGAGGATAATGCCTTGTTATGTCTAATGGCTAGACATAATGATAATTTTGAGGTACTGAGCAAAAACTCTTTCTTTGCCATTTCTAATAATGATGAATCCAATGATGAGTTTGAGAAGGATTTTAATGAAGATAGTGATAATAAAGATCTAGGATGTGTTAAATTGTATGACTCATTAGTGAAACTAAGAAATAATTGACTACTTTTAAGACTGAGCATAAAGTTTTAATAGAAAAGGTCAAATTCTTAGAAAAAGAAAATGTTAAATTGAATACTTTAACTAGAAAAGAATGTAAACAATGCAATATGTATAAATCTGAAATTAAGACTTTAACAAAGACACTGCAAGGATTTTTTAATAGCAACAAAAAATTAGAAGATGTGCTATAGAATCAGAAGTCTTCTTACAATAAAGTTAGTCTAGGATTTAGACATCAACATTATAGGAAATTTAAGAAATGGAACCTTGCCAATATTACTTGTTTCTACTGTAATCATAAAGGCCATCACATTAGAGATTGTCTTTTTAGAAATGGTACTTACTTGCTAAAGCCAAATGAAAGATTGGTATGGTTGCCTAAATTTACAATAGTTAAGAAAATCTTTGTTATGTCTACTAACAATAATGGACCCAAAAGTTAGTAGGTACCACCAATGCTAGTATAAACTTCATGTTATAGGGATGTGAAAGACATAACACAAATTTATGGTTTATAGATAGTAGATGTTCAAGACATATGACCAAAAACAAGGATAAGTTCATTTGTTTCACACCTATAAATGGAGGTAAGGTGAACTTTAGAGATAATTCTAAAGGGAAAGTTAAAGGAATTGTTAAGATTGGTAAGTCCTCTAATTGCTGCATAAATGATGTCTTGTATATAGATAATCTTAAACACAATTTATTGAGTATAAGTCAGTTCTATGATAAAGGGAATCAGGTTATTTTTTATTCAAATAAATGTTTAGTTGTGAATGGAAGTGATAATTAACTTAAACTAGTAGGTCATAGAGTTAATAATGTTTACTTATTTTATCATGATTCTGAATTTAAACTAGACTCAGCATGCTTAGTTAGTTTGATGATGATACTTGGATTTGGCATAGAAGACTAGGACATGTAAATATGGAATTAATTAGAAAATTATCCATGAAGGGTTTACTATCTGGTTTGCCTAAATTGAATTACATTAAAGACAAAGTATGTGGTGCATGTCAGAAAGATAAACAAGTGAAATCCTTATTTAAATCTAAAAATACTATTTCAACTTTGACTTGCTTCATATGGACTTAATTGGTCCATCCAGAATCCGAAGCCATGGAGGCAACTCTTATGTATTCATGATTGTGGATGATTTTT
>JANHAO010013123.1:0-16012 GCA_026873985.1 Saraca asoca
GACTCTTGCGACTACTCCAAAATCGTGAAAGCCCTCGCTAGGGACTATAAAGCATCTTGCCTGACACGATGACGGATGCAGACCTGCATGTCGACCTGGAGAAAACTACTCCCGCAGCCTACAATTAGATAGGGGTCTCTTCACCATGTATTCTTATTTATTTGATGTGACACAACTGTAGCTTGTAATTAATAACTAGAGGCCATCCTTCCTCTATAAATAGGATGATATTGTTAGCAAAAAGAAAGAGAGGGGGCTGGAGAAAATAACTCAGAATGATCATAATGGAAAAACTCTCTACCGTGGACGTAGGGTATAGTAAATCTGGATTTAGCCGAACCACGTAAAAACCTTGTGCCTTCTCCCTTGTCTTTTCTCTTGCTTACTCAGTTGATCCGCCTGCATACACACACTAATCTAGAACAGGACAGTGATCCTGAAGAATCCTCCGTTGGCCAGAGTTTGGAAGTGCTGACCAAAATCCGACGTCAACATTTTATTTACTTGATTTTCTTATTTAATTATAGTTTTTGAATGTATTTTAAGACTATGGCTCTTGAATGGGTAAGCAAATCTTCACGGCAATGTATTTATGTATATATATATATATATACTTTCGAATGTGATTTTAATGGGATTTTGGGTGATTATGGGATTGTTTACTCACTGAGTTTCTATGAAACTCACTCCATTCTTCTTCATATTTTTCAGAGGCCGAGGATACACCTAAAATGCCTCCATCCCATCCCAATCTCATATTTACTCGTTGAGCAAGTAGGTCAGTTATTGTAGAGATTTAAGGTATAATAATGGTGTAAAATATTTGGTGGTTGGTAGGAATGCATTTTTACATGTGATTGATAACTAGATGCCCAGTAGGATATGGATTGTTTAGCCTAGGCCACTGCATTCTTTTTATTATATGGTTGTACAGGTTATTATAGGCATGTAACCCCTTTTTGTGTATGTAGGCCTTGTGTTGGGATGTTGGAAAACTAAGGGAAATTCTACCAAATTTTTAGTACAATTGTTATGTGAATATTATACATCCATTTATAAAAATTGTAAATATTCAGTATAATTTATGTTGTTAGGCTTATAAGGGGTTTCTTATCGGTGACCTCCTACGCTGGTCACATTCCACAGGTTGGGAAGTGACAAGCATGTAGAGCCTAGGAGTTCTAGTTTCAAATGACAAAGTGAAAGGGAAGAGAGAGCCCTTTCAGCTTATACCATGCACATCGTCACCATTAGATATGGGAACCCATCAGCTACCCGTAAAATGACAATTCAGCACATGCCGGTAATGGAATGACAACAGCACGCCACGCACGCCTACCAAAGGCAAGAGCAATTACGATAAGCTAGTAGCGGAAGCTCGAGAGTCGCAAATGAAGCTTGTGGAGGCATGCCAAACAGCTCGAAGGATTACAGATTGCAAGCAATAGATTGGAACTCCCAACTTGTGCCACGTCCAAGAAGTACCCCGAGCACCAAACTCTTGCACGGACAATATCAAAAATCTCACATCTAAGAAGTGCTAGTCATGCACTAAACTCTTGCACTGGCCACGTCCAAGAAGTGCCTCAAGCACCAAACTCTTGCGTGGACAATATCAAAAATCCTATGTCCAAGAAGTGCTAGCCACGCACCAAACTCTTGAGTGGGTCAAGCCCAAGAAGTGCCCTCTGTACCAAACTCTTGCATGGACAATATCAAAAATCCTGCATCCAAGAAGTGCTAGCCACACACCAAACTCTTGTGCAAGTCACATCCAAGAAGTGCCCCGAGCACTAAACTCTTGTGCGAACAATATCAAAAATCTTGCGTCCAAGAAGTGCTAGCCACACACTAAACTTTTGCACAGGCCGCATCCAAGAAGTGTCCCAAGCACCAAACTCTTGCACGGACAATATCAAAAATCCCACATCCAAGAAGTGTTAGCCACATACCAAACTCTTGCATAGGCCGTATCCAAGAAGTGCCTCGAGCACCAAACTCTTGTGTGGGTAATACTGAAACCACATCCAAAAAGTGCCATTGGCACCAAACTCTTGCGTGGATCAAGGCACTTTCGTGTAACCTATCAAGACTTTGCGTCCAAGAAGTGCTCAAGCATAGACTCTTGTACGAGCTAAGGTGCATCTATGTGACCTACATGGACACCTCATCTTGCACCAGTGAAGGCACTCAAGCACTTTAGTGCTTGGACTCATGGTCAACAAAGGCACTCTAATGCTCAACTTTATTGCCAATCAAAATGAGCTAATACAACTGATTAGTCATTTAATATGGCACGTATCCTTTTAAGTCGTAATTTATTGACTAGAGTTCCTTCACATTAGTTCAACTAATATTGATTGAAGTCGATTAACTCAATGAACACTCATTTTATTTAACGGTTATCGACTTTTAGTTTGCAGGGACTAATGTTGCCAGCCATAACCTGCTAGATCGCAATTGTGGTGTACTTGGGAAGAATAATAAAAGGCAAAGTTTTATTACAAAACCTCTTTCAATGAGATGGAATTACATAAAAGATCGAAAATACAAACCAAAGCATGCCTGTAGTTGACTAAGGAAAGTTTGAATGCCAGCAAGCTTGCAGCCATAATATGCGAGAGGAACTACTCCAACTCCTCCCTCGACCGAGCTAATAGCTTATTCAAATCGAGCATTCCTCGAGATGCTTGAAATAGGAGAAACTATGCTGAAGGCAAGCAGAGAGGCTGCACAAGTTTTCCCTAGCCCTCTTAAGCAAGGAAAGCATCCTTCAGCTTCATCAAGCTGCCTGGAGGCCTAGAGACACCCGGTGCCATCAAATAAGAAGACAAGAGAACCCGGTTGAAACAACTAAATTATGACAAGTTGCAAGGCCAGCAAGCAAACTGGATAGTTCCAACTCCTCTATTCAAGCCTCCTCCAAAGTCATAAGCTCCTCCCTCCGCCTTGCCACTCTTGGCCATAGTCAAAAATTGAGCAATTAGCTTGCTAGAGGACAAAAGAGCAAAAAAGGGAAAGTTAAACTTGTTAGAACCAAGAGGAAGTTACGAATGAGTTTCCAGAGTCCTCAGAGAGGAATACCCCATGGGAACCACACGCAGCAAGCCACACATGCCTCAAAGTGTTTAGTCGAAGGCCAGAGCTTTCGAAATAAGGGGAGCTCAATCAATGTATCCATCCAGCCATTTTGAGGAGCAAAGAAGGAGGCTCCTCGTGTCTCTCAATGGCCTCACCGAAGAACCCAGAGGTTATCCAGATGCTCCAGATCAAACGGTCCATAATTAAGCAAGACGGCCACGCCAATAACTGTAAAATAAATGCACAATAAGAAGTATAGCTTGGCACAGATGAAATGAAAGATCGAAGTCTGAGACTACATAGCAGATTATAAGTATAGACTTTGGCTATAAAATAGACTATAGGTGAAAGACTTGACCGTGCTATAAACTACGAACAAAAACATTACCAACAAAATCTAACTCCTAGTCCGCGAAGCGAACTGAGAGTTGGGGGGCCTAATGTTATGAGTATTTTTTGTCTAATGCAAAATGGACTCACCAAAGACTCGATAAGAAGCAAAGCCCAGTCAAGGAAGGCCCAAATCGCCCAATGATCCAGGTCGCTCAACGGGAAGTCCCAGCTCGCCAACCGTGAATGCAGGACGTAGGATGAGGGCCGAGTGAGGACCTGACTTGTTAAGGAGGACTCCAGCTCGCTGACAGAAGCACACCATTTCGGTCAACCTCCAGGAGACCCACTAGATGAACTTAGCAAGGTTGATCAGCACAGCCTCAGGTCACTAAGACAGCGAGCTGAGAAAATGTACAAGAGTCCAGTCAATAGCTGAAGATATTTATCCCCAACCGACAGGTCAGCCCTTAAAACTGACACATCAACCCCTCGACAGTCCGACAATGATTTGTCCAGCATTTATTATCCGACATGAAGCTTTTAATGCCCGAAGCAGCGAAAATAATCATTTTACTATCTGTCAAATTACACTTATATCCTTCCCTACTTTTATAAATAGGAGGGGGAGACTATTGTAACAAGTAAGTAAAAAGTTGCATACAAATATTTTGCCAGAAAAGAGAGAGAGCTCTTGCAAAGTGAGAATGTATTGTCATTGTAGCTCTGTCAAACCACACAAAGTAACCATTGTTCAACAGAAAATATAAATAACCATGGACACAGGGGCCTAAACGGGCTTTAGCCGAACTACGATAAAAATCCAATATCTATTGTCCTTCCTCTTTTTCATTCTCACTTTCGTGGTTCAAACTTGCATTTTCAGCTTACAATTTGGGGTTTCAAGAACTGTCCCTGTTGACAAAAATTTGGATCCTCATAATGAAATTTTACTGTCAACAAAGTATAAGTTACTTATTATTTAATTTTTAATAAATTTATATAAATCTATATTTATGATATCATACGGTTTGACTATTAGTTTAATCTGTTCAACTAATCAAATCATGATTTAATGGCTTTTTCAATTTGCTATCTAATCTAATTTTTAAGATAAAGGATATAGCACGGATGTATTCTTATCATTAGGGCTAATTGTCCAATAAAAAAATTATTCTACACATATACATAATAATAATTAAATGTATTGTCCGACAACTTATATAAAATTGTCCATCTTTTTTTTTTATCAATTGAAAGAGAATAAAAGGAGGTTATTCATGCTTTAAATGTTGGCATGTGTTTGTGATAATATATAAATTATATGCACAAATTTCTGTCATTATCAAAACTATTTTAATTAGTGAATATGTAAAAAAAATTAGAAAGTATTAATTAATAATTAAAATATACTAATTAATTAACTAAATTGATAATACATAAACTAATTTGTTATTATTCACAATAATCTATCATATTATTTAATTTAAACTATATACAATTTTAAAAAAATTAAATAAGAATAATAGTTTCTATCATAAAATAATTATTAATTATACTTGAAGACATATTCAAATAGTAAAATGATGTAAAAATATTAATGTATATCATCATATGCATAAAAGGCTTAGAAATTTCGAAGAAAAAAGTTTAAACGTGAATTATTGTTTAAAATATTTTAATATACAAAGTAATCGTAAATTAAAATTATTACATAAATATAAAATTATAAATTAATAAGATATATAAATGGATAATTAATTTTTTAATTTGATTATAAAAATATCTATATTATTTCTTACATAAAGATGAAATGAAAATAAATTATATATATTTATTCAATTTATAAGATTTATAAAATAATTAAAGTAAGATAAATGCAAGTATTTTAGCAAAACAAAAAAAAGGCTAATACAAATTATTAAAGTTTACTTTATTATAAAAAAAGAATTAATACTATCATATAAATAAGAATATTATGATAACTTATCTAAGAAAAATTAGTTTACTAATATACAAAATTTTATTAAAATTATAAAGTAATATTTTCTATACAAAATAATTTTTTAGTTTATTTTATAATATAAAATTCATTAAATACATAAATTTATTCCTAGTATAAATTAAAAATGGTTGAAAAATTACTTTTTTAATATTATTTAAATATTTAATTTTATAATAATTAAAAATTTTATTTTTATGCGTATATGTATATGTTTCCTTTCGCAAGTTAAAATTTCTGGAATTTTGACGGCATGAAATGCAGCTGTATAGGCCAACTAAATCACCACCACAAGTAGATACGTATTTGGGTTTTGAACTTTTAAGAAATGAGTGAAGAATTATTGAAATCCATACTCCACCTGAAAGACTAAGGGCATATATGTAATTGGAATAAAATACATTTCATCTTATCTATTCCAGTTTTGGGGGTAGTCATTTGTTATACTCATGGCGTCAATGGCGTCCTCGCTCACTTCAGCTCCATTCTCATTGTCTTGTGCCATTCATATTCCACATTACTTGAAATCCTTGGCCAATATTCCATCCTTGCCAATCATCTCGTTTTCTCACGGATTCAGACCTTACCCTGCGAAATTTAAATCTATACTCTACATTAAGAGAGGCAATCCTGAATTTTCTGTCAAAGCTCAAACCCTAGACTTTTCAGGTTCCTTTTTTGAAGGCGAATTTGGATCGGATGATGAACCTACTCCTCCTGAATCGGGTTTTACGGCCGTGGAGGATAAGGAGGAACCAGAGTGCCCACCTGGTCTCAGACAATTTGAAACGATGGCCGTTTTAAGGCCTGACATGTCCGAGGATGAGCGACTCGCACTTACCCAGAAATACGAGGAGGTAAACTTTTAGGACTTCAGTTGTTTCTCAACAATATCATGGGTTAGCAACAGGATGCATTAAGATAATTAAATTGAAGTTGAAACTGGTTGTATCATCTAATTTGCTTCTAAGGGCAGATACAAATTGAATGTGGAATGTCGGGTATATAAAGCCGCTTGCAAGAATAGTTAACTCTGTTTCTTGTGAGTATTCTTATAATGTGTGTTAGACGAGTTAATTTTGTCAAAAGAAGTGATTTTTAAATACAGTTGTGGTGACTAACTGCTGTTAAATAAATCCTGAACTAATTCAAACTTTTCTCTTAAAAAACAAATGAATTATGGTGTTATCATATCATACCCCCTCTACTGTTTCATTCGTTGCTAGTATAATCAAAAGCAGCAGAAGTAAATATGGTTGATTGCCTAATTGAAATCATCATTATGAATGGCTAAATTTCCTTCTGCATGTATACAGTAATGTTTGCGTGTGTTATTTCTTTAAGAGAGTTCGGAGTTAACTTGGTCGATATCTTAACCGTGTGAAAGGAATAGATGATGAAAAAAAAAAGGGAAATTAATGTAGTGAAGACTCAGTTTGCATGATTTTTCTCAATCAGAGAAGAAGTAATAGCTTTTCTTGTGTCTGATGTTGGACATATATCGAAGTGGGTCATTGTCCTGATGATATAGAAGTGGAACCATTGATTATAATAATGCTGCTGAATTTAGTCTTTTATTGCAAATATATGATGATGAAGCTAGTGTTTATTGAATGAGATTAAGAAGTAATTAATTTCCCTTGCAGCTGCTTGTTGCTGGAGGTGGTATGTATGTAGAGGTATTTAACAGAGGAGTAATTCCACTTGCATATAGCATAAAAAAGAAAAACAAGGCTGGGGAGACCAACACTTATATGGATGGCATCTATCTCTTATTCACCTACTTTACCAAGCCTGAGTCCATTGATGCTCTTGAGAACACACTCAAAGCTGATGATGATGTTATCCGATCAATGACTGTCAAAGTTAGAAAAAGGAAATACTGAGGGACATGGTATCATTGGTTGGGCAAGTCAAGTTAGGTGATTTCATTTGTTAAATTTCTACCTGGATTTAGTTATTTTTTTTGTAGTCAAGAAGTTATGAAGTTAATGTAATTACTATTATTATTTATTTATAATGAGCTAAATTTGAATTCCCTTATGACAATGAAGCTCTTCCATGCTTATGGGATGAGGACTACATGGCAATGGAGGGTCATTGCTTGTCTCCTCATTTTATCAAAATAAAAACTTGGTATTCTGAAGAGAAGGGCTTCCTTTTTCTCTTAATCATCCGCTCCCCACTTCCTCTTTTAGACCCGGATAAAAGAAGCGCTGCTACAGATTCCACATTGCATAAATTTGTGTCTCCTAATGCAAATCAAACAAAGTTGTCTACTCTCCATCGCCACCCAACCCTGCTGCTGTAACTGTCCTTGCAACTTGTCCATTCTATCGTTGCCTCACTAACTTACAAGTATTATTGCATTGCAATCTCTTGTAACAAGGCTCATATTATTCCATCACCTGCTCCACCACAATTTTTATAGACCTTTCTTGTCCGCCATCACAAATCAAAGAAATTTTAGGTGATATGTTTTCGACTTGTCTTGTGCATAAGATGGCAATGAAACATGTTAGCAGACAGCCTCACGCCCCTAACCGAGCAGGATGACATTGTTTTATTTGGTTAATGGATCTACTTGTGTTGGTTTGCTGCCTGCCACATTATATATCACATCTGAGATAGCTTCAAAGCTTGAGGATATGTTTGCTACTGGAGAGATTGCTTCACTACCTTCACCTCTGCCTACCTTCTTTATATAAAACTACAAAGTTATCAAATCGTGAATGCATCGAAAGTCAATTGATTAATTTTTTAACTAGTAAATCAAAGTAAATCGTGAATTGATAAGATTTATAAAGTAATATGAAAATAATATATTTTATGTTATGTATAATAAAATATAAGCATAGAAGATAAAGAAAAAAATCATAAGTTTAAGTTAAGAAATATAATACTTCTCTAATATTATAAATTCAAAAAATTATAACTATGGCATTTCAAAAGAATCAAGTCATATAGATTCAAAATAAATTTAATATATTATAAAAATAAGGTTTTAAGATGATGGTGAGACTTGAAGAAAAAAAAATCAAGTTTTAAAAGATGAATGAGCATAAAAGTGAGAGAGAATGTAAGATAATACTATTATAAGATTTTAAAAAAATTTGAAAAAATACTTTTAAGGGGATATATTTTTAAAATGAGTTATACAAAAACTTACCTGATTTTCTACTACGACTCTGTTATAGAGCAAATATAAGAGAGTGGATGTGAATCATTGATTAGTTGTAAGGAATTGCCTGAATCGCATGATTCTTCTGATTCCAATAGCAATTCATGCGACTCAAGCGCAATTCAGAAGGGAAAACGATGTTATTGAAGATTTGGATTGTTTTGGTTCTGCATCAAATTGAATTGTATAATTCAAATCAAGAATCGTTAGATTTTGACTTCTATGTAAAATTATGACATCAGATATGAAGTAGGAAAATTCCATTGTCAATGGAACTATATCATTGGATATGAAGTAGATAAATTCCATTGTCAACGTATGATGTTGTGGGAATATTCCCTTCTGTTATTATAAATTTGAATTGCATTTGCTTGCTTACGACAGACATCAGTAGTTTCTCCTGCTTTAAATGATGTAAGCCCAAAAAATTGCATTTGGTTGAATTTCTCTGGCATGGTAAGTTGTACCTCTTTAGTACAGTAGTCACTACTTCTGAAGCTGGCTACTGATAACAGGATTGACATGATTTGAAGAATTTTGCAATTGCATACTTGCATCCTTTCATATGCAACCTCTTTCCGTAAATATGGAGTCCATACAGTGAATTTCATTTCATTCAACCTATCTACTTTGATATGTAGATTAAGTAAAGATATTACAAGATATTTTCAAATTGGGAATGGGTTGCAGGATTGGGTATATCAAATATCAATGAAGATTAATTTGCCTCGAAGGGCGATAGAGATTTTGTTTGACATGGCTGGTGATCAGGAGTAATCTACAGCCATGTGGGTATTAATTTGGTCTTTGTAATTATCATATCTCAATATTAGGAACATGTTTGGATTATCAATTGGCAACTCAAGATCCCGTAAACTTTTACTCATAAGACATAAATAAGCAGTTCTTTAATTTAAACTCAGTTCCATAAAATAAATTAACTTTTGTAATTTGTGCGCACAAATTTATAATAGCAAACTTTGGTAAGCTCAATATTGAAATTTAGCTCCTCAAATTAACATTATTTATATTAAAGCAAACAAAATTTAAATTACATTTGTGCTGTGACGTCTTTCTTTTTATTGGACACTTGAATTTATTATATATTTTAATTTTATTTGTTGCCAATATCATACACTTGAATTCCATATTGTCTTCCAAAATAATTTCAGACCCATAATGTACACATTTAGTTTTTATATAATAGCAAATTAGTGCTTTAACTTCATACTGTTTTCCATTGTAATTCACCTAAATTTACGTGTGCGCAGAAAAGTTGTTATTATTATTTGTAACTTTTTTCAAAGAAGAAAAACTCAACGCGGAGTGAGTCCAGTGATAAATGCTTGAAGGGACCATAGTGTCTAGTCCAACACAATAACAATGGATATTAATTTTGAGCGCATAACGGGGGACGGAATCTGACTCTCTGAATTCAAAGGGTGCGTCAGGTTTCTTGAATATGAGCCTTAAAGTGGGTCTTGGCTGTCCCCACTCTGCGAGGCTCAGACCGGTCTGTGGTTGACCGGACTGGACCACAGCAATTTCACCGCACCATTCAAATTCGCAGGACAGACAGCGCCAGATCTTCCAATTGAATCACCCAACCCACCCACAAAAAGTTAAATATTTCAAAAGAACACTGTATTCATTCACGTACGACTAGCAGACATCCTTTATCCCTTTACCACAGCTTTACTCGTCCACCATAAAGAGTTAACATGACTGATTATTCACAGACTTTGCTAGGCTTTACATTTGCTCTCACCCACTCACTAAAGCATTATAATCCTTTTTTGGGTCCTTGAATCCCAGAGTCTCCACTTAGAGCTCTAAAAATCGAGCTTTAATTAGCCAGTGTCCTTCACATCCATCTAAATAACTAAAAACTTCCCTAGCCACAAATAGTATCAACTTTCTTCCACAGACAACCCATAACAATACCAACAACAACTAAGACAATATAACCATAAAGAAAACAAAGGAACTAAGTTTCAGGTTTCAGCCATGTCTAATCTTATTACAGTTGCTTCGCCTTCCATTTCCATAGAAGACACGGGCAGTTGGCTTCCTGCCCGCATCTTCCTCACATCCTGGCTGGAACAAATGAAGATTCTTCTTACCATACTACAGAATTCACTGCAGAAGATATCAATATTGAGAGAATGTTATATCAATGAGTACAATAAAGGTGCAACTTGACTTCATCCGGTAATTGTATTAAAAGAGATACTTACGGCCATGGATCATCCCCCACAAGCATCATATCCCCTTCATCATCCGTGAAAACAATCTCCCACTTCTTCCTTTGTCTAAGCTGTCCCTTCAAGTCAAACATCTCCTCCAGTTCATCTATAAGCTGATCATACCCATCCAACATGGTCAAGTCTACCGCGCGACCCACTGCAACCCCCTGCATTTGAACCTTTTGGCAGGTTTTGGAAAAACAATGAAAGGCTTCAAAATTTTTGCTGAGGTAGGCTATAAAACATTCAATTTATCTTTATGAACAATCATTCTACATCAGTACCTTGGTGCGGCTTCTAGACCATATCTGCTTGCAATGAGTCTCTTTAGATGATACTTGTGACTGTTCATGTTTCATCTCTTTAGAAGCCTTTGAGATATCAGACTTATAGCCTGAATCAGTTCCAGACAAGGTACTCACTCGGCCTTCAGAGGAGCCACTGGGTACACCTACTGCATGTGCAGGTGCCTTCTCTACAGCAAGTGAGTTTCTGGAATGACAAATTAGCTCAATTCCAAATAATCGACAGCTTGTAGCAGTCTCAACTTTGATCTCCTTGTCTGATTGGTCAGGCATGTGATCCTGGTTCAACATTGACGAGTGAGCCATTGAATGACCCGAGAGAACAGGCCAACCAGAGACACTTTTACTATCATCTGCTGGTTCTTGAAATATATGTGAAGTCCCACTAGGAGAAGAGAGCCAACTCCCATCTGTATGATTCCTTGTTATAGTGTTCCCATTGCTCTTACTATGAATATCAGCTTGCTTGGTATACCATATACCAGTATTGTCACTTCTTTTGCTTTCAGCAATAACATTGTGTTGTGTTATATCAGGTTGCATCAACCCAGAATTCCAAAATGCAGGGGTAGTTGAAGTTGTGTCTAGATTGAAGTGAAACATAAGGTCAGGGAAAATCATCTCAATTGCTATATGAATTAAGAGTTGTTAAAACTTAAAAGATATAATTCTCACCAAATTCTGGAATATCACTGGCTGGTCGAGGCCTTTTAGTCTTTACAGCAGAAGGTTGAACTGAAGATGGAGGAACAGAAGCCACAAAAGGTTCTATCTCCCATGGTGAAACCCTATCAGGTCTTGGTACAGATGTGGGCTCATCCCATTGAACCTGGGGATAGATAGAAACTAAGATGGATGCAACGCAATCTCTTAAAACATGAAGGAAACCAGAGACACAGTCAGAAAATACCTTAAGTGAACGCCATTTTGAATCTACCCAATGAGGAGAAATATCTTCCACCCCAATTATTGTGCCAGAAAATCTAGACAATCATGTATTAGAATCACTATGGAATTTATCAAATTACCAACCACAGCAGTAAATTTTAGTACCTTTTTTCAGTCTCAGGAGAATCATCCCCCTCAAACCTCATCTTGAATCTCATACCGGCATTAAACTTATGATTGATTGCCTCTAAATATTTGTTAACACTTATGATGAACTGGCTTGTCCTAATTATTTCCAGAGAAGCAAGTAAAAATGCATGTCAAGAAATATCCCCAAAATTATTGAACACAAACATATTTTCCAGTCCTTCTAAAAAAGAAGTAATAAATCTACCTTGGCTTATAATATACAACAAAAAGGGTTTGGGTTCCAACAGCATGAGAAGCAGTTGCAAGTACTCCTAGGTGCATGCTTTGACTGGAAATCATAGATGATGGCATGCTGCTCTGTTGACGAGCAAGACGCCGTACTCCAACACGTAATTCTCCATTGTCCCCTCTATCACACAAAATATTTGTTTAAGACTTGTTTAATGAATACGTAAAAGGCTTATATAATTTTGCATACAAGTTAAATGAGAAATCTGGGGACCTACCTCAGAAACACGAAGGTATCTCCAGCCACTAATCTCTTGGAAGTAACAAAAGTACTCCATCCTGTAGTGAGCAAGTGTCTGCGTGGCTGACCTGGTCATTAGAAAAATAAATATCGATAAAAACAAGATTAAGTGACTAGAAAGTTAGCCACAAGTCGCAAAATGAAGAATTCACTTGTGCTTTACCTCTGAATATATGCTTAAAGCGCCACTCATAACCATGAAGATCCTTAGCAACCAATTCTTGAGTTGGAGTTGATTGGGACATATCCTGAACAAAATCCACACATAATAAACTCCACTAAGTCAGTCTAGAAACCAAGAAGAAATTCAATAAAAGAAAACACGAGAGAAAAAATTACCAAGGGAGGAAGACATTCAGTTGCGTGTTTCCTGAGAACAGAAAACCCACCATGGGTGCTGGTATCCGATGCCGTTAATACCTTGGAGAAGGAGTGAACCGTTGGCCTTGGATGTTCAGGAGGGCATGGATCAGGGCTTGCGGGCTCATTTTGCTAAGATAATTATTCCGTTAGAATCTAAACGATGTGAAAAAGAATCAAAGGGTTCAACATGCAAAATTATAAAATGAGAAGGGAAGCTAAATCCTTACATTTTCGGGCAGCAAAGTAATCTGTGCATAAACCTCGTCTGTTTCTTGTTCAGCCTAGAAATGTGAAATTTCAATGTAAGTCTTTCATTTCTCCAATATATAATAGTAATAGGAAATTTGGTTGCTGTAAAACTACAGACGAGATGAAATTCAAGACATGTTTCTGGAGTGTGGACCAATACCACGGGGTATATACTATTCCAGAGATAATTGCTTGAGCATTTCCTCAGTAACTCCAGAGACTTAATTTTTTGTTCTAATAGAGAAAAGAGGAGGAAAGATTACCAGTAAATTGACGTTGACGACCTGACAAAGGATCTTCGTAGGAAGCTTGAACAAAGGAATCCTCTGATTTAGTTCCTGATTTGTTGATGCCTCCAACTACAGCCGCCAAAACAGTAAGAGAAAAGAACACATTATAACCAAGCATCCAGCATTCTCATTACAAGTTAAAGAGACAAAATTCCAAATTCAACAGCAAATAAAAGATGAGCTAACTACTAGTTTCAGGGGAGAGTGTCACAAAATAATTTTCTTATAAAACAAAATAAAAAGGATCCCAAATAGGAAAAAAAAATTGCAAGAATAAACTCACCTGCTCCATGTGTCCTTGTGGAAAATAGAAAACCCTCTCGCCGGCTCGAGGAACGTCGACAAGAGGTCCTGCACAAGCCTTCCATAGCTCCTCGTACAGATCAACACCTCCACAACCTACTGCTTCACAATTTTATAAAATGAATAGCTCCGAAGAATCACATCAAACGAAAGAGTTAGAAGATTCTCACCTTCAGACGAAACATTTGACTGCAAAAAGGACCCTCCACGATTCAACATCATTCAAGTCCCAAGTCAAAACCAAAAATTGAAACAGCTTGATGAATCTGACTCTTCACTATTGTAATACATGTACATAATCACCATCACAATAACAGCACCATCAGATCAGAGAGAACCATTAAGCACGAAATTATGCACAAAAGAGACCAACTTTCGAATCCAATAACAAGCTTTAAACACCCCTATGTAACGATCTCAAGCACAAAAGTAAAGCAAGCAAAACCAACAATCCTCTCTGCAACGGTTTCAAAACCAATACACAGCTTGAGCTATCTCTCTCTCTCTCTCAGTCTAGTTCGAGGAATACACGAAACGGCGTTACAAAGCATCAACGAAACCACTTGGCGCGCGTCTTATAGTTATAATATACAAAGCTCGACTTTCGTTGGCTTTTATTTAACCTGTGTCGTCTGTCTTTTGCACTCACTCTAGGCTTTGCTGCCCGACAGAGACGGAACCGTGGTTGGGAATTAATAATGAGTTGTGGTTAAGTGAACGGCGCGAGTAACGATGGATAGAAGGTAAAGAGAGAGGTGAGGTTGGAATGCCGGAAGGCGTTAGATGGCGTTTGTTTAGTTGTCTGCTTCTTAGCAGGCAACAGGGTTGGCTCGAGTTACCCCGGCAGTGCAGGATTTTGGTTTGGGGGGTCCTTGCATTGTTATTTCATTTATTTTATTTTATTTTATTTTATTTGAATGACCTGTCAGCTGCTGATAACTGCTCACTGTGTCACCCCGGGCCCACCACGAACACATGCTCTGCTCTCCGTTTTGAGTGGTCCTCGTCCACACACGTCACCATTCTCTCATGTGAACTTCCACGTGTGAGCCCCATAGTGGCAGCCTTTGCCACACTGGCTGTACGTACCCGAAACGGGAAATCCGTCCTAAACCAAATCATCTAACATCATACGCATTATGTAAGTTATAAACAAAAATGAAAATTATTATGAAAAGATTGTAAACCAAATCATCTAACATCATACACATTCTTTATCTTTTGCAAGTTCTAATGGAAGTTTATAATCTATGTCAAATTTTCTATACTGTTCATAATATTTTCACAAAATATTATAATTTTATATAAATTTTACATATAATCAATACATCAAAAATTACAATTTCATTAATTAAAGTTATAAAGAAAAACTTATTTAAAAATTATTTTTATTTTGAAAAGATTGTAAAAGTATAAAAAAAGAATTATACAATTTGTTTATCGTATTATCAACTTTTAAAACATCCCGTATTACTTTAAAAGATAAGAAATTTCTACCCTTCAATTTAAATAATAATTGACTTTTAATTTTTTCAGTGTATTATAAATTGTAATACTAAAAATGACATGTATTCACTATTCACAAAGTATCATATATTAATAATATGCATAATGTTAGATGTCTATTTAAAACAATAATTGACTTTTAATTTTTTTACTTTAATTATATGCATAATAATAAAAAATGATAACAAAATTTGTATTTTTAATAATGAATTTCTCAATTTTAAATGTTAGATGTCTATTTATTGATTGCAAATTTTAATCGTATTTTTTATCAATTTTTTTATTATACTCATGTGTAGTGTTGAAGTAAAATTCTCATCTCGTATTAAACTAATTATAGTGCGTGTGGAAAAGAAATCAAATTGGAATGCTAGGTTGGAATGTCAACACAACAAAAATAATATATAATAATTACGAAGTATTTAGACTACAGTATTCTGATTATTCTTCCATAGAAGATGAGCTAATATTTGCTAGAGTTGGAATATGCAGTTAGATCCTCCCTGGTGATGGAATTTTCTTGGAAAATAAGTAACTTACTCTCATATTCCAAATATTGAAGAACTGAATTTGTATTTTAGTGCATTGA
>JANHAO010013124.1:0-16036 GCA_026873985.1 Saraca asoca
TGGTTTAGATTAATTTAAACCCTTTAAGATCTATGCAAACCAAATAAAATCCTAAAGAAACTTAATCTACTTTCATGATTAAAATCTCTTTATTCAACTATTAGTTTTCTGGTGACAATCTTCTCCTTTCGGTACTTCAAATATCTACCTAAGATATGATAAAACATTGGCCAAATACTTTATCAAGAACATTGCAGACATAATAGTTGAATCAAATCAAATTAGGTAATCACAATAAAAAATTCATCAATAACATTAAAGAATCATAATTGGGTTATTCTCAATCCTAGAATAAAGAATTACTCAGACATGATAGAATTAAAAATCATATTGATGAATAAAATAAATTGCATAAAGTCTAAAAGAAAGAAAGAAAGAAAGAATGAAAGAAAAAATGAAGAAGAAAGAAGAAAACTATAGTGAAAGTAACCAGAATTCTTGAAAAGAACTTTAAGCAAAGAAATAATCCTAAATTAAACTTAAAAAACTCCTGGGAAAGTAAGAAAACTTGAGCTCTAGTAATCCTAATTAAGAGAAACTAATGAATCCTAATTATGTCTTTAGGTTGCTTGGAGGACGTCCTTATATAGCAATTTTGGGACCTGGAACACGGCTGTGTTCCAGGACACGGGCAACCTATATTTAGGGCTAGAAGGCTTCTAGAAGGCCACTGGCTTTACACTGAACACGGCCGTGCTTTAGGACACGGCCAGGCTGTGTTCGGTGCTGGCTTCATGGTTTCTTCCTACTTCTTTGTGCAATTGACCTGAATCCTTCATATCTTCTTCCTTGGCTTCTTCTTAATCCAAATATGCTCCAAAACTTAGCTTTTATTCTCCTTCTAAAGCCTCTTTTGCTAACCTGAAAAGATAAATATAGACTACAGCAGTACCAAGAATAAACTAACTAAACTAAGATAAAAGTACAGCAAAATCCACAAATTAACAATCAATTAAGAGGTGATGATCAATATAATTATAGGCATTTTACTCATTTATCAGTGGATCAAGGAGTTGAGGATGCTTGATAATTATGTGTCTATATTGGATAGGTGTGTTGGTGTAGGCAATGCAAAAATACTTGGTATGAAAAGTTATGACTATTATATTTTCATAGAAAGATTACTACCTATTACCTTTTTTGAACTCCCAGATCCTGTATAGAGGGCCTTAATTGAGTTGAGTCAATTCTTTAGGGAATTGTGGTCAACGATCTTGCCAGAAGAAGAATTGCTCTAAATGGGACAAAATATTCCCCTTATAATATGCAAGCTTGAATGGATCTTCCCACTAGGTTTTTTTCGACTCAATGGAGCATTTGCCCATTCATTTGCCATTCAAAGCAAAGGTAAGTGGCCTTGTGCAATACCAATAGATATATCCATTTAAGATATTTCTTAACAAGTTGAAAAAGAAAGTGGGCAACAAAGTTAGACTTAAAGGAAGCATATGTGAAGCTTGTTTGACCAAGGCGATAGCTCAGTTTTATTAATACTATTTCGGCCCTGATGTGTAATACCAAAGCATAAGAGTTGGTAAGAATGATGACCGAGGTGGCAATGTAACCCTAAAGCCTATTCTTTCCATCTTCAATATTTCAAGATGCTCTACTGGCTTTTGCTGGGAGCAATATTTGAATGATGAAAAATTGAAATCAACCACAATACGCATGCTTTTAAATTGTGAAGAAGTGGAGTCATTTAAAGAGTAGGTATTTGTATAGCTATCTCAATAAATCATTCCATATCTTTAACTTTGATGGGCTCAAATTGAGAATGTGTTTGTTCATTGGTTACAGACTTTCTATTCAAATATACAAGATGAGGACATCATAGCAATGACCAATGCTCAGTTAGTTTCCTAGTTTCACTTTTTTGTAAGTATAAACAATAATTAATTGTCCTATGTGACATTGTTTACAGTTATATGATGAAATTTTGATATGAAATTATGTTATTCTCATGTTCACAACCCCTCAAATGGTATGATCAATCGATATCTATTGGATTTAGCTTGGGCTACTCTAAGGACAGTTAAAACATTTTCAATGTATTTTGTCAATAGGTATAAGTTTCACACACACCGATGGAGTTAAGGAAAAAATAGTTAACACTGGAGTATGTGTGAAGGGTGTATGGAATGTCATAGCAAGGGAAGACAACTTCTATGGCATTCTTAAAGAGATTGTACAACATGAGTATCCAGGATTACCGATCAAAAGGATAGTATTTTTCCACTTTGGATGGTTTAATCATCTGTTAAGTCATGGTATGAAAGTGCAACCCTGTTATGGCATAGTTGAAATCAAGCATTCAAGATGATATGCCAAGTATGATCCCTTCATTGTTGCACAACAAGCAACACAAGTGTATTATGCACCATACCCACAAACAAGAAGAGATAAGCAAGGTTGGTGGGTTATTATAAAGACCAAGCCTCATGGAATAGTCAAGGATAAACATATAGTTAAACATGCTTATCAAGATGATCATATATCATATGAACTGTTGGAAGTCCTACAAAAATTTTAAAATTTTCATCTCCAACACTCACAATTTGAATCAATAATTTTCAAACTACTTTTGCGATCATTCTTGTGGAAAAAGGATGGGAACAAGGCAAGCATTTATGCCTTGTGATTCAAATCAACTCTTCACAACCTTGTTTTGTAATTCTATTTTGATTGCATGTAATTCTGGATTTACTGAAGGTTTGCAACATTGGTTGAGTAGAATCACATTTTGAACTAAAATTTGGTGAATCAAATCGAAGCCTTCAAATTTGAATCTCGCGATTCTACTCAAATTTCAAATTTTGAACTCACAATCATGATCGCACGTCTAGTTTTTACACATAATGGCTAGTTTTTTAAAGTGTGATTTCATTTGCTATAAATATCCATTTTACACATCTTCATAGTGTAAAAACACTTCTATTCAAAGGCAAACTCTTTCAAACACATCTATTTTTCAATTCTTTACATCCTTTCATAGATTTGAGCTAAATCTGAGTTATTCTAATCCTATTGCCTTTCATCTTTGTATCTAGAGCTATTGTATTCTTGCCAAATTTCTTTAGTATTCAAAATCAAATACTTCTAAGTTTTCTAGGGTAGCCTAACCTAGGATAGAAGAGTGATTGAGCTTTTTCTTTCTTTTTCTTTAAGGATCTCAAAGGGGTTTGCAATTGTGGTTGAACAATCGTTGCATTGCGGCTTCTTCAAGTGCCAATCTAAACTTGGAGGTTTTGTTTAGTGGATTCGACTTTTGTTAAAAGTTTGGAAGTGGATGTACGTCATGGAATCGATTTTCAAAGGGGAACCACTATAAATGAGGGTTTGAATCTCTCTACCGTTACTCCTTTGTTTTCTGCACTTTAGATTGCTTTGATTCATTATTGTTCATTATCATGTTGCACTATTGATATTGTGCTGGCTGTTGTATGTTAATTGTTAAACTTGTGGACAAACATTTCTTGTTTCCAATAGAATTAATTGATTGTACAAAGTTTACAAGGAGATTGAAAAAAAATTGTTTTTAAAATTAAAACATCTCGAAAACAATTCACCCCTTCTAATAGAATTCGTAGTTACAAAATCTATTACCGTTAGACCATATAAAGCTTTACTGGCAAAGTATTTGATCCTTTAAATATGAGATATATAAAGCTCTAGGCACCATTTTCGAGGGAAAATGAGATCATCAAAGAATTGTGATGGGAAGCTTGGTTAAAGGAGTATATGTTCAACACTCTAATCGCATGAAAGGCCACCAAAAAAGCCAAGCTCTAGCTTCTTCATGGTGGACATACTTTCATTTTATAGTTAAGGAAGTCCTATCTAACCAAAAGGACAACAATCTATGGTGCAATTTACCAGCTCAATTCCTTAGCCATTGCCTTCAAATCCTTCCAAATTTGTTGTTGCCTTCTATGGCACACAAATCAAAAGAGGCATAGTGATCCAAAACCTAAAATTGGACTGGAATACTCTCATTAACAAACTATCCAAGAAAACATAATTCAAGCAATCAATCAAATCTATTGAAAACTTAGTCACTTCACCTGATAGGGCTAACACATGGCTGACCAGACATTCCTTAGGAATAGGCTTAGCTCTTCTCATTGAAAAAGAGATGGCTAAGAACAATTGTAAGGTGGAAACCTACTTATTTAATCCTCCCAAAATATCTATTTTGATAGATCTATTCATCAGAGATGAGAAGCTCAAGAAGGTGACCAATGTAGTAAGAATTATGAGATGATTTGATGTAACTTCAAGCAAAGTAGCAATAGGAACTTTTATTGGATCTACCTTGGATGTTTTAGAGGATTCTGTCAAGCCCTTTGAAACTATATGTAAATGGGTGTCTCATTTGTAAGTGAATCCAACTAATCCTATTTGTTCAAAATACATAAGGAACTTTGAGAATAGGGAGACAATGAGGGAATATGGATTTGAAATGGTTAAGAGGATTGCCGATCAAGTATCATTATTTCCTTTATTGAGAAAGACTAAACCAATGCATCTACTGGTGTTCTTCTTATCAGTCCTACTATTTGCATAATCTGCATCTGAATAGCCTATAAGACTGCAAATATTTGATTTTGGATACCATAATCCTAAGTATTTGGTCCCTACAAGATATCTAAAAATTCTTTTAAGCGCTAAAAGATGTGATTCTTTTGGTTGTGTTTGATATCTTGCACAGAGATAGACACTTAACATTATGTCTAGTCTGCTTACTGTCAAGTAAAGCAGGCTCCCTATCATACCTCTAAATAAAGTGGCATCAACAATCTTATCATTTACACAGAATCCAATTTAAATGATGGACTCGTGGGTGTACCAAAAGGTTTGCAGTTATCATACTTGAACCTTTTGAGTAAATCCACTATGTATTTGGTCTGGCTTAAGAAGGTTCCTTTGGTACATGGCTTAATTTGCAGTCTAAGAAAGAATGTTAATTTTCCCATCATTGACATTTCGAACTCACTTTGTATCAACTTAGAAAATTCTCTACACAAGGAATCATTAGTAGAACCAAAGATAATGTCATCAACATACACTTGTACAAGTAAGATATCTTTTCCTTTTTCTTTTATGAAAAGTGTGGTGTCTATTTTACTTCTTTTAGAGCCTTTTTTAATCAAAAATTCACTTAATCTTTCATACCAAGCTTTAGGAGGCTATTTAAGATCATATAAGGCTTTTTGAAGCTTATAGACATAATCTGGATAGAGATGATCTTCAAACCCAGGGGGTTGTTGAACATACACCTCCTTTAGTATAAAACCATTTAAAAAAAATTACTTTTCACATCCATTTGATAAAGTTTAAAATTTCTTGAACAAGCATATGCTAATAACATTCTTATAACTTCTAATCTAGTAACAAGTGCTTACGACTGTTGTGTCTTGTCCCAAAAATATAAGGGATATAAATATATATATTTAAAAAAATATGGATGTAATTAAATTAAATTATTAAAATGAGTATAATTCATTTGATAAGATTTCATTTTATTTTATTTATTTTTATCCTATCATCAAACCTTTCAAATTTATCAAAAAGTTTATTTAAATTCATTTTTTACATAATATATTTATTTTATTAATGATTTTATTCTCATGTAATCATTTTATTTATCGTAATATCATTAAAATTTATTTCTTTATTA
Organism: Saraca asoca; assembly: GCA_026873985.1. Classification (NCBI taxonomy): domain Eukaryota; kingdom Viridiplantae; phylum Streptophyta; class Magnoliopsida; order Fabales; family Fabaceae; genus Saraca; species Saraca asoca. The sequence goes on from JANHAO010013124.1 coordinate 5,678, forward strand.
AATCTTATATATTTTTAATATATTTCCAACAAAAGAATACCCTTATAAGTGAAATTATTATTTTCTATAATTATTTCAAATATTAAAATTTATTTATAAAGAAACTGAAATAATTTCCATTGAAATTAATTGAATTCTATCCTACAACAATGGTGCCAAACATGCAAAGATATTAAACTTGCATTTTGTCAAAGCAATGGCTTTGGACTTTACATAGCAAGGCGTATGGAACCATAGTAGGCTCTACACTTAAAGATACATTGGGCTACAATTCCCTTACATTGTCTGGCCTGTGGTTCTAACTTATCAAAGAAGGCCCATTTTATCTGTGCAGAAGGGCTGACAGTAATCTAGTTTTAAAAGATGAATAAAGGAGTCTCGTTTTAGTTGTAAACTTCTATAGACGTTGGACAGAATTTGGCAAATTGCTATTAATATCATATTTGACTCCTCAAGAGTACAAGATACACTTTACAAGATAAAGTAAAATATTGTAGTGTCTATAAGAAAATCAACTGCTTATAATTTAATAAATAACAATTAATTATAAGAAAATCTCATTCTTTATATATAAGTAAAGGACTTTTATTTCATTTATATACTTTGTGATTAAAGAAATAATACATTTTATCATGATAGTGGAGGAAAACAACTTTTTCTTTAAAAAAAGGAATATTTTCCATTACACTTCACACATTTAACATTGAACAATTAAAATATTTTTATTATTTTAATATTTTATAATTATAAATATAAATAAATTATATTATTATTATTATAGAAGATATTTTCTATCAGAACAAATAAATCATTAAATTTATAATTATTCATTCCCTTGATTTTCTTAAATGATTACGATGCCTCATTTTATTCTCAAAAATATATTTTACATTTTAGAACATCCAAATGATATTCATACACAACTACACTACACAAATCTAATAAAAAACTATTTAAACCGAGTGATAAAAAAACTCATCACTTAAAAAATGGATATTTCCATAAAATTACTCAATATCAAAAGATGGGATAAAATCAATTATTCAGGTTTAGATGTAAAATTGATTACCATTAGGTAGCCTTCAAACCAAACTCTTTCTCTTTACTTCATAAACTGCTTAGATAAAGACCTTTCAAGGGTTATCATTATTAGATGTTAGTACCATCTTCAGACAAGAAAGTGCCAACAAATTAGTTCCCACATATTTCTGCCACATAATTTCTGAGTCTATTTCTCTCTCCCACACAGTGATTTTTTTTTTTTTTTTCATGTTTGTATCAAGCTAATCCTTCGAGATTTTGCAAATTTTTTTTTAAAGATATAATTTAACATACAAAATTTTATGATTTTTTCAGAATTAATAATTTTATATAAATTTTACATATATGGTTCACTTAAAAAAATAATTGTATCAACAAAATTATATCATATGTTTTTGTAAAAAAAAAAACTATTTGTTAAAAAATAAAAATACAGAAATTTTATAAAAATTAAAAGATTAATATTTATCAATACTAATGATAATTTTTGCTAAGTGATTAATGCAAAAACCATTAAGTTATTGTATTTTGATAAATTATGCCACTACATTTTAAATTTTAATGTCTATTTAATTATAATATTAAAATATTTAATATATCAAAATATGAAAAATAATAAGTTTGAGAAACCAGTACTGATACATGGAAACCACTATCAGTACTCTGCACTGTTCTTCACGTCCCTACATCCTACCTTTTTTTCCCCACTTTTTCCCTCTTCTGCGGTTCACTTTGCTTTCACGGTAACCTAAATTAGGGAATTCATTTTATTTTATTTTTTTGGTAAGACTAAATTAGTGAATTCCACCGCAAGACATATATACCGTATTAGCATGAATTTGTTTGAATCAATTCACATAGCCATTTTGAAATTTTGTTTTGTAGTGGTATTTTTCCTTATTTGTCTATAAATTTACTAATCATAATATAATTATACTGTGATCACCGTAACAATTTAAAATTATAACCACAAGATAGAATAAATTACTTACCTCCACGTGCTTTTTAACATATTTATTTGTTAGAAATTTGTAGGAAAAGGAGATTGAAATTGAAAAGATCATTAATTATTTATTATAGAAATTTATCAAAAATATTTAAAAAAATCCATTTTATAAAAAGTTTCATCGAAAAATAGACATAAATTTTAAAAAATTATGGGCCTGTTTGGTAACTATTTTTAAAAATAATTTTTTATTTTTAAAAACAGTCTACTGTTTTTTAATACAAAAAAATCTATTTGGTAAAATTGTTTTTAAAAACAGTTTTGAAAATTTTGTTCTGAAATCCTGTTTTAAAAATCGTTTTTGAAAATAACTTTAAGCTGTTTTCAAAAACAGTTTTTAAAAACAGAAAAACAGAACAAATTTCCAAACATGCCCTATGTTTGTTTTTTTCGACAAAACTTGTTGTACGATGAATATCCAATAGAAAAAATCACCCAAAAATTCAAAAACTTTTAAACGTCTAGCCAAGTGATCTTTTGACTTGTTTTCCATTTCTTCTCCTTCCTGTGGCACATTAGAGTTGTTTCTTACTTTCCTAACTTGATTCTTTCCCTTTAAATGTAATTTTCACAAATCTAAACTGATTAAGTTGCTTTTACTACTTTGTTTTACATTTTTACTAATTATTTTTATTTCATTATTACATTTTTATGATTTAATTGACTTTTTTTATTTTAATGTATATAGTTTTGGGCTTTAGTTTATGTATGAGTTTTTTGCCAATTTTCTTGCTTAGACATTGAGGTTAGTACATATTTTTAATTATTAGTTGTATTTTATTGTATATTTAAATTAGAATTGACTAATTATATATTTTAAATTATATTTAGGAATTATATATATTTTGACTTAGATTGACTAAGATTAAGTAGTTAGATCATATATTTAATAGTGTTATTGATACTACTTTAGGAATTACTATATTTTGAGTTAAAACCCATTTTTAGGATAGAAAATATATATATTGATTTTGTTAATTTTTTAAATTAGTAACTATCTTGTAACTATTAATTATTAATTTTGTTGTTACTTTGCTTTTAGTGAATAAAACTATTGATGTTAAAATGTCGTCACTATTATGGACACTTTGTCAAAAAATTTTGTTAGGGAGTTAGGATGAAATGTTGACAAACTTTCCTATGATTTTTACATGTTTGAAAATATTTAGTAAGTAGGAGAAAATATGTATATAAATTAAGACATGTATGAAGACTTAATATATTTCAATGTAAACTTAAAAAAATAGAACATGAAAATTTCAGAACATTTTAAGTTGATGTATGATAGATATCTTCTGGGACATAGTAGATATAAGATAAACTTTCTTAATAGGGTGGAAGAATTTATCAATTTTATAAAAACTCAGTCAATTTATTTACATAATGGTCGGATAATATGTCTATGATCCAAATACAAATGTAGAAAAAATTTTATCTCCTGATGAAGTTAAGGTTAATTCGTATAAATTTAGATTTAAGTATGATTACTATTAGTGGATTCACCATGGTGAGAGGAGATCTATAGAAAAAAGAGAATATTTTAGTGATGTGACATGAGATTTGCATAATGCAAATAATAAGTATAAAAATATAGTGTTAGATGCTGGTTGGTTAGATATTGCAACTCATCTAGAACGCAATGTAGAAAAGCCTCCAAATAGGAATGCCCAAAACTTTTATGAAATGTTAACAGTTGTATATCAGCCATTATGGACATGTTATACTAACAATTTAAAATTGTCATTAATAGTAAGGATGTTAAGCATAAATCTAACTTCAACTTATCGTAGAATTCCTTTTATCAAATTATGCAACTTATAGCCGAGATACACCCCATCTGATAATGTTGTTCCTCCTAACTTTTATTAAACAAGGAAGTTAGTGAAGATTTTAGGATTGGTGTAAAAGAAAATAGACTGTTATATAAAAAGATGCATGTTGTTCTATGAGGAGGCTAGATTTGATAAAGAATATAGAATTTGTGGTTCACCTTAGTATAAGAAATGGAGGATAGGTTAGAATAGCAAAAAAGTTTCCCTCAAGAGAATGTATTATCTACTATTTACAAAAGTTATATGCTTCGATGAAATTGGCTCATCATATGAGATGGTATCTTGAAAATTGAAGGAAGAGGAGCATCTGTGTCATCCTTCGAATGGAGAAGCTTGGAAACAATTTGACTAAAAGTACTCAGAGTTTGTAATCAATCCTCAAAAAGTAAGACTTAGGTTGTATTCTGATGGATTCACTCTATTCAAGCATAATGTTGCACCGTATTCATGTAGGTCAGTAATAGTCACTCCTTGTAATTTATCTTCAGATATATGTATGATAATTCCATATATGTTCCTAATCTTGACTGTCTCAAGTCCAAAAAGTCCAAACAGTAAAATTGATGTGTTTATATAGCCACTGATAGATAAGTTACTCACTTTATAGAGTGATGGTTTTCCAACATATGATATTTTAATGAAGCAAAACTTTTAAATAAAGGCCACACTGATGTGAGCCATCAATGACTTTCTTACATATGGGATATTATTTATTTGGCAAATTAGCTTGCTTAATATATATATATATGGAATCCATAAAAGTATTCACCTCAAAGCACAGGAGGAAACAATCATGATTTGATTGTCATATATAATTTCTACCATATGACCATCCTTACAAAAGAAACAAGAATAACTTCATCAAAAAATAGAGTGGAGAGATCCAAACTATCTCCAGGATTAACCAATGAACAAGTTTTTGATCAAGTTTGTTTCATTCCAAAAGTCATAAAAACTTGGCAAACCAGGATGCTAAGATATTGGATAGATCATAATTGGAATAAAAGAAGCATAATTTAGGACTTGTTATTCTGGCAATCCAATTTACTCCAACATAATCTCGATGTTATGTACATAGAGAAGAACATCTTTAATAATGTGTTTTATATAGTGATGAATGTTAAAAGGAGAACAAAAGATAATATTAAGGTGAGTTTGGATTTGCTAGAATATTGTAGAAGAAGAGAGTTAGAGCTTAAAGAGACTGTAAATAGAAAAATATATAAACCTAAAGCTCTCTATACCTTGAGCTTATATTAGAGAAAGATAATTTATAAGTGGGTCAAGAAGTTGATGATGCCTAATGATTACGCCTCCATATTGGATAGATGTGTCAGTGTAGGCAATGGTAAAATACTTGGTATGAAAAGCTATGACTATTATATTTTCATGAAAAGATTGCTACCTATTGCCTTTTTTGGACTCCCAGATCCTATATAGAGGGCCTTAACTGAGCTGAGTCAATTATTTAGGGAATTGTGGTCAACAGTCTTGCTAAAAGAGGAATTGCTCCAAATGGAACAAAATATTCCCCTAATAATATGCAAGCTTGAATGAATCTTCCCACCAGGTTCTTTCAACTCAATGGAGCATTTCCCCATTCATTTGCCATTTAAAGTAAGGGTATGTGGCCTTGTGCAATATCGATGGATATATCCATTTGAGATATTTCTTAACAAGTTGAAAAAGAAAGTGGGAAACAAAGTCAGACTTAAAGGAAGTATACGTGACGCATGTTTGACCGAGGCAATAGCTCAGTTGTTAATAGTATTTTGGCCCTGATATGTAATGCCAAAGCACAAAAGTTGGTATGAATGATTATCGGGGCGGCAATGCAACTTTAAAGTCTATTCTTTCCATCTTTAATCTTCCAAGACACTATGTTGGCTTTTGCCAAGAGTGATATTTAGATGATGAAAAATTAAAATCAACCACAATACACGTGCTTTTAAATTGTGAAGAAGTGAAATTATTTAAAGAGTAAGTACTTGTGTAGCTATCTTAATAAATCATTCCATATCTTTTAACTTTGATTAGCTCAAATTTAGAATACTAATAACCTAAATTGTTATTCCCTGTAGTATGTTTATTCATTGGTTGATAACTATGTATTCAAATATGTAAGATAAGGACATTAAAGCAATGATCAATGCTTAGTTAGTTTCCTAGTTTCACTCTTTTGTAAGTATAAACAATAACTAATTGTCCTATTTGATATTGTTTACAGTTGTATGATGAAATTTTGATATGAAATTATATTATTCTCATGTTCACAACCCCTCAAATGGTATGATCAATCAATATCTGTTGGATTTAGTTTGGGCTTCTCTAAGGACAGTTAAAACATTTCCAATTTATTTTGTCAACGGGTATAGGTTTCACACATACCAATAAAGTTAAGGAAAAAATAATTAACACAAGAGTGTGTGAAGGGCATAATGAATGTCACAGCAAGGGAAGACATCTTCTATGGCATTCTTAAAGAGATTGTACAACATGAGTATCCAGGATTGATGATCAAAAGAATAGTATTTTTCCATTTTGGATGGTTTGATTATGTGTTAGGCCGTGGTATGAAAGTGCAACCCCATTATGGCATAATTGAAATCAACATACAAGAGGATATGCCAAGTACAATCCTATTGATGTGCGATTCAATCAACCCAAGTTCAAAACCCTAAATTGCAAACTAATAGTGTAAAAAAGAGAGAGAAAAAGTATGTGTGAGAAAGAGAGAGAGAGAGGAAGAACAAGGGGACACCAGAAGTTTTTAACATGATTCAATCAAGTGCAATGCCTACGTCCATGGTTGTTGTATTTTCTCTATCTATTTTGGTAGAGTATTTGTATGTGTTTGTTGTCTGATCCTTTATATTTTTCAAAGTATCCATTTTTTGTCCCTCCCTCTGTATAATAATTTCAATCCCTATTTATAGTTGCTGGGATGTACAATCTTAACATAGTTCAAAAAAGGAAAGAATAATTAATTAATTACAAGTTAATTCCTGCAAATTGATTCACGCAAGTCGATCCATGCAAGTTGATCCCCCCTTAGGCTTAGCCACAGTAAGCTTCTAGATGATGGCTGGAAAAGCGTACTTCGAGCTACAGGCTAGGCCTAATGACCTGAGGTTGCTGCTTTGACCCTTGTTGACCAACGACCTGAGTTTGCATTTGGTAAGCTCGTGCCTTACTCCAGCGACCTCGATCCTAGATGAACTGGGTCCTCATCAGCTGAACTTATTTATTGGGTTTTTACCAGCCCATTTGTTCAGCACCAAAAATACCTACAACAGATCCCTTTATCATTACACAACAAGCAAGACAAGTGTATTATGCACCATACCTACAAACAAAAAGAGATAAGCAAGGTTGGTGGGTTGTTATAAAGACCAAGCCTCATGGAATGGTCAAAGATAAACACATAGTAGAACATACTTACCAGAATGATCATATATCATATGAACCTCAGTTGATCCCAATAGATAATTCAATTGTTAGTTTGCATGATGAAAATGGTGGATACGAGGAGGTAGATAGGCCAATAGGTGTAAGAGAATAAGACAATGTCAACGAAGATGAATATGATGATGAAGATACAGAGGAGGAATCAGACGAATAATACTATCATTCAATGTATAACATGTTAATTTGTTACCCATATATCTGTGTGCTAAATTACTTTATTTATTTAACATATATGTAATTATTTTCTAATTATGTCATGTGTGAATATTTGTAAATGACAGGCCGCAAAGATGGATCAGGAGGTAGAGGACAGCAGCCCTAAGGACAAGGTTCCCCCATGATTCCCTTAGCAACAGTTCGTATGCAATGGTCGATCAAAGTTCATAAACTATCATTCCTTTTAGTTGTACTTTCATGCCCACACCCCGACTTACATCTGACCACATAGAACCACCTGTATAAATGTCAATGAAGATGTAGTTGCACTAGCAACAACACCTATCCCCAGATACATAGAGGACACCACCACAGATGGCGCCACCATCTTCGAGCGCAACATCTGCATGCTTCATTCCCTGGGATATCTGTACTTGGTGCTGGAAAGACCATTATGCCTTACATGATGGGGTACGTATTCTTGATTATGCATGATATTCTTCTTAACTATATTTATTTTTATTTGTTTAAGTTCTACCCTAACCCATGAGCTAGTAGGCACCATACACCATACCATCATGAGCAAGTATGAGGGTGTATGGCCTACGTAGAAAAGTATCTGAAGCCTACCCATAAGATGCCATATGCAAAGTTTAGGGGTAAAGTTTTCATACTTTGTTTATAATTTAAATTTTTTCTTTCAATTGTTCTATAACTATTTAATATTTTCCTTATTTTTTAATTGTAGAAGTATTTAAAGTAAAACCCTTCTTCCAAGAATGACATGTGAAAGAACTGCAATCACAAGGCTTCTAACAAAATAAAGGATATAATAAATGAGGTGCAGAAGAAAAAGCTCACTCAAGCTGACTGGATTAAATACAAAGAGTTGGAAGGGCTTCTCAAGTAATCATTTTTAACAAAATATTTTATTTAGTTCGATGAATTTCACAATGAAATTTTGGAATTTTTTGGCAGGAAGCTAATAGATTTCTGATGATTTTTCTAACAAAATTTTGGATGAGTTTTTTGACGAATTGCCAACCGCTTTTCTGATTGATTTCTAATATATAAAGAAGAAAAAAAAATTATAAAAAAATCATCCCCTCAAAATCCATAAAAAAAATTTATCAAAAAATATTTTTTGATGAGTTTTTTTTTTTTAATTTCTAACAATGATTTAATGGATGATCTTTTTTTGTTCGAAATTAAAGTTTTTGACAAAAATATTATATTTTTTTTATAAAAATCTTTATTGAAAATCATGATTGTTTTTGTAATGATATAAATTACTATATTATATTAAACATTCATTATTCTTGTGGTGTGAAAATAGTGCAGATAACAAATGTGTATGAAGTTTTTCATCATTTAATTGTGTTATATTAATTTTTTTTCTAATATCACATAGATATTAAGGTTTTGTTTGTTTTATTAGAAATTATTTTTCGTAGAGAAATCTCATTTGTTTGTTTACAAATAAAAGTATTTACATATCTTATAATTAATAAAATAATATATGATATTATGGTATTAAGAAAAAACAACTTCCCCTTCACAAAAGTGGATATGATTTTTTGTCATATTCCTCACATATAATATTAAATAAATAAAATTTTTTCTATTATCTTAATATTTTATAACTATAAATATAAATAAATGAAATTTTTATTATAAAAAATATTTTTTTGTGAAAACAAGCCTATTCCAAGTCTCCAAACACTTTCTATGCAAGGGACATGCTGAAGGAATATTAAAGAGTAAGGTGGCAGATTGCTAAAGATTAGACTTAAAATGCCCTAACCTCATCAACTAATTGTGATTTGTGAGACTTTAAACTTTTGTCTTGTACACGTTAGCTGCTGAATCACTTTAGGAAACTGCTTTTTTCTTAATCACTTTTGAAAAGCTGCTCTTTCTTGCCCTTTTATTATATTTTCTTTTGGGAGTTTGATTAGGATAAGATCAGTTATGATAAGAAATAGGAACAAACCAAAGTTTAAGCATTATGTCACCAATAACGCTTCACCAACTCAATTGCTTCTGCGTCTCAGATTGGCCTTTTTATAAAATATTGTTCCTTGTCACTATCATTTTTCTATATCCTTTCATTTCATTCCAACTAGTCGTTGTTTTTTTTCAAAGGGAAGGAAAGGATAAGAATGTCCAATATAATATAATATAATATATGATTATATTATAAAGACTTGCTAGTTGATAGTTGCAGCAGCATCTATAGGAAGCATATGTTATATACATAAAATAGAATTACATGAACAAAGTTTGGTGGAAAGTTCAAAATTCTCAAGTGAGGTGCACCAATTATTTATTTATTCATTTTTTTGTTTCCTTTGCATCCTTATGCAATGTAGTAATCAGGCTTTAACTGCTCATTTAAAAATGTAGCATTAAATTAACAAATTGACATTATGAGTGACTTTAACAGCGTGCTTGGGTGTGCAAAAGTAGGATGAAAAAGAAAAGAATTTTTCATTTTACATGAAAATCAAGAAAACTTCCTCTACTTGGCTTGCTCAGAAGTGGGGAGAGAAAAGGGAGTTTAGAGGGAAAAAAAAAAAGATGAACTCCACAGGTTGTATTTCCGACCAAAAAGTGGGGAAGTGGGGGAAGTTATAAGTAAACTTATATTTGAATTTATAATTTATTTTTCTTATAATTAATTTTTAAATTTTATGATAATTATATTTAATATTTTATATTTATATTTTAAATAATTTGAGAAATATATTTAATTTGATATAAAATTTTATAAAAAAATTTAATATAGTTTTTAATGAGGAATTAATTTATATTTAATATTATAAATTATTTTTCTTATAATTAATTTTTTAATTT
>JANHAO010013125.1:0-16008 GCA_026873985.1 Saraca asoca
TATGGGAGTTTCCTTAGCCTAAGGGGAGAAGAAAATTTTTGAAATCTCAGCCCTTTGCTACCCCTTGAGCCAAGGAAACCTAACAGACCACCCCGCAGCTTATATCCTGCAACAATCGGACTATAATCTTTCTATCTTTTCCATTTATATCCTAATATAATACAACTGTAACTTGTAATTAATGTATGTAAATCTTCCTTCCTCTATAAATAGGAATACATTGTTAAAAGAGGAGGAGGAGGGAGAGAGAAGACTGGCAAATGACACGCCAAAACTCTATACAAATAATCCTTCATATTAATAAAATTCCTGTTATGGACTAGGGTCCGGTGCCACCTGAATTTAGTCGAACCACATTAAAAATACCGTGCCACACTTCTTCCCATGCCTTTGCTCCGTTGCACTTTGGAAGCAGTTTAGGATCCTAAAACTCATCTCCTGTTGACTAGATTTTAGGACCATTCATACGAACCAAATTCTGACATCAACAATTCATTTTTGAAATCATTAACTATCTTCTAGATATTAACTATTAAATTTTGTTGTTGCTTTACATTTCATGAATACAACTATTGAAATTGAAATTTTATATTATGAAAAATATAAATGTAATTACTATTATAGAAATTTTGTCAAAAAAAATTTTGGGAGTTAAGATGAAATATTGGCACTAGAAATTAGCAACCTCTTCGTATAGTTACTAGCAACCCCCTATTTACATATATTAGTTGTCATTGCAATCAATGCGACCACCATCAATTAAAGTATCATTATTACATACATTGACAACTAATGGATGAATGATGTCACATATGACCAAAGATACTAGATGACCCATTGGTCAGCAATAGCAACAACATGATGTTATTTGGGATCACGAAACTAATGAATTCCTCTCCCATCTTAGAATGCAGCGAAATTTTTATGTATTTAATTTGAATGATATATTTTATTTATCATTTGATTTTAATAATATAATTTATAAATTATTTGACTATTTTTATATATTTATAATTATTCATATGTATCGTATGTTTAATTTTAATTATTAATTAAATGATAATTTTAAAAATTAAATTTAAAAAATAAAAAATTAATTTTTGATGGAATTCCAAGATTAATAAACCATCAGAGATTATTTTTAAAAAATTATAATAATCTTAAAAAATTATATATATACTCTGACTGATAAAAGAGAAAATTAAATTTTTTAAAAAATGATCCCTAGAATTTCATTTGTCATAAAAATTGTTGATGGTCGATTTTGGTAGCCGATCAAAGAGGGTTTGAGAGACCGAGCTGCTGTCCTATAGATTGATGCGTACAAATTTATAATGAAATTTTAAGATGAGAAAGATAGTAGAACAAGAAAGAGTTTTTATCGTGGTTCGGCTAAAGTCTGCCAGACTCCTACGTTCACTGTGAGTTGTATTATATTCTTCAAGAAGAGTGGGGTTTTGCATCATAGATCACTCGAGCTGGCCCCTTTCTTTACTCCTCCCCCCTTTTATATATGGGGGAGGCTTACAATGGATAATAATAGTTTATTCTAATACAACTATGATTACATCTGTGTAAGCATTAAATATTTAGGCGATAAATAATAAATGCTAGGCAAATCATTGTCGGATCCTTGTGGGCTATGGGCTGACAAAGTGCTTTAGGCGGCGCCTGTCAAGCTCTTGATTGGTTCTTGGACGTTGGAGAGGGGAGGGGCTCGCTGGTGTCCTTGTCATCCGGAGCTCACAATCAGCTTGCCTACCGTGAGGTCCCCAATGACCTTGTCCGAATTTGGGCTACTCCTTTTCCTTCTGGGCCTCTTGCTTCTTAGCCCCTTGCTATCAAGAAATCCCCACAGCATCAACCTCCCAGGTCACAATTTTCCATGAGCTTTTAGTGTGTTTTCCAAGAAGGGGATACCATTTTTGTAGCTTGACCTGATCAATGATTGCCAACGTGTCCTCGAAACGGCCGTAGTCAGCTGATAACATGTATTGCTCAATGTTTGTGCATCTTACAAGCGCTCATGTCTGGTTCCTTGATTAGGGGAATTCCCTTAATAGGATTATTTTTGGCTTAGATTATGGCTTGCATTATGTTAAGGTAGCAAAGTGGCCCTGATTAGAAGGTAAACTGAGTCTTGGAGGCTTATTACTTGTGCACCAGGTATACCTAAGCTATTCGAATGAGAGCTCTGGAGGCTTAGTGCTTGTGCACCAGGTGTACCTGAGCTATTTGAATAAGAGCTCTGGAGGCTTAGTGCTTGTGCACCAAGTGTGCCCGAGCTATTCGAATGAGAGCTCTGGAAGCTTAGTGCTTGTGCACCAGGTGTGCCTGAGCTATTTGAATGAGAGCTCTGGAGGCTTAGTGCTTGTGCACCAGGTGTGCCCGAGTAGTTCGAATGAGAGCTCTGGAGGCTTAGTGCTTGTGCACCAGGTGTGCCCGAGCTATTTGAATGAGAGCTCTAGAAGCTTAGTGCTTGTACACCATATGTGCCCAAGCTATTTGAATGAGAGCTCTGGAGGCTTAGTACTTGTGCATCAGGTGTGCCCGAGCTGTTTAAATGAGAGCTTTGAAGGCTTAGTGCTTGTGCACCAGATGTGCTCAAGCTATTTGAATGAGAGCTCTGGAAGCTTAGTGCTTGTGCACTAGGTATGCCCGAGCTATTCGAATGAGAGCTCTAGAGGCTTAGTACTTGTGCACCAGGTGTGCCCGAGCTGTTCGAATTAGAGCTCTGGAGGTTTAGTACTTGTGCACCAGGTGTGCCCGAGCTGTTTGAATGAGAGCTCTGGAGGTTTAGTGCTTGTGCACTAGGTGTGCCCGAGCTATTCGAATGAGAGCTCGTGAGCTAAACAGAAGTTAGCTATGGGGCCTGCCCTTTCGTTTTCCACCAAGAGTTTGAAAAGTTGTACCCTGGTGCGCTTCTTTAATTTTTGCAATCGATGCAATGATTATCCATGCTCAGCTAGCTGGCTTCCGCATTAAATGCTTAACGTGTGTTGGTCTGTCAGATTATAAGGTAGTTGAAAGATTCTTTCATCTGACGGTCTAATTTATTTGATTTTAAAATTAGAGGGCTCCTTCTTTTCAGCCATTATCTTATTTTTGCTCCGCCTTCCTTCCTTCCTTCATTCATAGACCAACTACCATCCCCGTTTGTGGAACTCTATCTCATCTTGCTGGTGTCGACAGACCAGTCCTTGGATTGTAGCTTCCCGACCACCGTTCAAGTTCTCGAATCATTTTTCGAGCATTAAGGTAAGTCTCTGTTCCCATTCTATTATGTTATATATGTATTTTTCGTTTTGAGAGTCTTACGGACGCTCTTGGCATCGACGGGAAATGGCGACTCGAGTGGGCCCTCATCTGTTCTGTTGGTGGCTAAGATGTCGGGCGTTGGTGACAGAGTTGAATTCTAAGGCTTTTGTGGCCTTTCCCTTGAGGGTCTTTTCCCACACTTTTGGGCAATATTGGGGGTAGTCTTGCATACCTCTCAGGCTGAGTGGTTCCTGGATTTCTAGGTTTTCTTGCCTGGAACCTAATTTTCCCTTTTTTTTTCTTTCTCTCTTTTTTGTAGATGTCTAAGCCTTCTAAACGTCATCGCCATCTAATAGTTAGCGAGGATACTGAGACCGAAGGGAGTTAGGAGGTACTTCACATGTGGGATGCGACTTCCCAGAGTGATAAGGTAGCGAGTAGATTTGAAGTCTGTGGGGAATCAATGGGGTCTGGAACAACTTCCCCCTTTAAGCACTTTCCTTCTTCTATTAGACCCAAAGAAATGGGCAAAATCGTGGAGGCGTATTTCTTCCCGAGGAGTTGTCACGTGCTAGTGCCATCTCCCACGGACCATGTCGTACATCCTCCGCCAAGATTTGTGGCCATCAGTGTCCACCACCTAAATGCGGGTTTTTGATTCCCTGTTCCATCATTCATTATAGATTTTTTGAACGAGTTAGGGCTCGCCCCAGCACAGTTGACGCCCAATGCCTATTCTTCTTTAATTTCTTTCGCTCTTATTTATTTTTAAAACAGTCTTCCTCCCCCCAGTGCGCGGGTTCTGTGCGTCCTTTACTAGACCAAGAATTTCAATCGACAAGAGGGCTTTTACTATTTATCATCTCGTTCCTCGAGGTATAAAAGGGCGTTGCCTCAGGGGGAGGCCCAGGGAAAATCAAACACGGGTCCTTATAAAACCCGCTAGTTTTTTGTATGTTGCCCGTCGTTGCGCCGTCTTCGAAACCTTTCTTTTACGATTGATCCGGGTAAGTGAATCGGAGGGAGAGTTGACCCCTTTAGTTGTTTTCTTTTTATTCGTCATTGCCTCTTTTGTTTCTTCACTTCATCTGACACTTCTTTATATTTTGTTTATTGCAGAGGGCATACGAAGGGAGAGGTCAGAGTTGAACGCTGATGAGACTGAGATTTTGGAGCAATTATCTGTTCCTGATGCTTCCTCAAGTAGTTCGAAGTTTAAAAAGGATCTCCTACGGGCCTACGGACATTCTCCTCCCCTGGGTACTGTGCTTATCAGTTCGCGTGACATTGGAGTTTGCAGCGTAAGGGAGATCTCCCCGGTGGATTTTGGTGAAGAAGTTGACATAGGTCAAGTTAACTTCATCGAGCCCCCCTCAAGTGCAAAAGGGTTGCCAATGCCCATGCTGATCGCCCTTCTTCTTCTCTGGTTCCTCAGAGGCCTATTCCAACAATTTCGCTTTCTGCCCCTACTTCGACTCGGGTTAATCTTCCTTTCAACTTGCCCATTGTGGAAAAGATATTTCCTCTGCCAGTTCAGACCTTGCAAGGTGGCTCTACTAAAATTGAAAAGGATATTGAGGGGTCGCAGAGCCAAGGGAGTGATGTCCCCAACCAACCTTCTTCGAAGAGGTGGAGACTCAGTAAGGGGAAGCAACCCGCTTATGACTCGCCGCATCATCTGATAAGTGGGTCAATCCATCCTCCCGAAGGGTTAAGGGCCAAAACTTCGGCCTTCTACAGCTTCCTTCATGAGAATGTGGAGCAAATCTTGGGATAGGGTGTGGCATATCGGAGGATGATGAAATGCGAGGTAGCATCCTGATGGAGACGTTGGCTAATCGTTGCCTAGTGGTCGGTGGTGCTTTTCTTCCCTATTTCCTTGTTCTATAGCATTTTGTGTTCTGACGTTTTTCTCTTTTTATTCTGCTTTTCAAGGGGCGCTTGAGGCCGTTAAGCAGAGGAAAGAATGTTTGAACTGGGAGGCCAAGAAGGAGAAACTCAAAATCGACCTTGCTACTGCCGCCGTCAAGGTGACAGAATTGAAAAGGAGGTTGGAGAGTGCTAATGTTGCAGAGAGGAGAGGGGAGGAGTCCTTTGCATGTGAAGTAGCTGACTTCACCTCAAGGCTGTAAAGGGCTCACGAGGAGCTACAGAAGAGTAAGGAAGACATACTTTTTCTTACTCAAAAGGCTGAGGGCTTCCAAGGGCAGCTTGAGGATGCTTGCGGGGAGGCTAGCCATGCCATTGAGAAGGCACAACAGGTCGAAGAGAGAGCCATGCATGCTGAAGAAAAAGTTCTCAAGATGAAGGAAGAGGCCTCCGCTATGGTTGAAGAAGCTCAGGCAGTTGCTATTGCCCATACTACTGATAGTTTCATGTACACTTTGTGGCTGCACCATCCGAGTATGGATTTTTCTTTCTTTGGCGGAGACATCTCGGATATCATTCAGAGCTTCATTGAAATTACGGGGACAACTTCCCCATCTAGCACCGAGACTGCTGAGGGCACAGATCGCCCCCTTAAGAAGAATACAATGCCAGTCGAGGCTACTTCGTAAGGAGAAAGAGCGGTTGACGAAGAAATGCTAGGGAATGTGCCCAAAGCAACCCCTTCTGATGCTCACGATCCTCCTGCCTCTGAGGCCATTCCTCCTAATGCCTCCCCTTAGGATTTCATTACTTTTTGTTTTGTCTCCTATGGTTTGTAATTAAGACATTTTTCTTTAAGCTTTAATGGACCTTACTTTCTTTTTCTCTTGGTTTCGTGGTTCACACATTTCAATCATTCTATACTGGGCAAAGTGAGAGCTGGACCTCTTTTTATTTTCTAATGTGGTAACTACAATTAGCCTCAATTAAAATGTCATCATTCCCATGATCTGAGTAAGCACATGCATCGCCAATACATTAGGGACAAGGGGAAATTCATTCAATTTAAAATATCGTTACAAGTTCTCCTCGTCGAATTTGCTCTACTAGTAATAGGGCCAGAGATGTTCAGTGTTCTAGGCCTGAGGAAGTTCTGTTCCTTCAACATTGGCAAGGTGATATCCCCTGGCCCTCAGTTTTCCCTTCACGATGTATGGTCCTTCCCAATTTGGTCCAAGCACTCCATCCTTGGGGTCGCGGCCTCCTGGTTGGACAAGTTGTAGGACGAGGTCACCTGTCTTGAAGCTTCGAGCTTGCACCTTCCTATTGTAGTATCGAGCTACCCTCCATTGGTAGGTCTCTATTCTCAAACATGTTTTGTCTCTTTTTTCTTTAGCGAGGTCGACGCTTGATGAGAGTAGCTAGTCATTTTCTTTTGCGTTGAAGGTGGCTTTTCAATGGGAGGTGACCTGGAGCTCAACTGGTAACATAGCTTCTGTCCTGTAAACCATCGAGAAGGGGTTTCCCCTGTGGAGTTGCAAGCCATGGTGTGGTAGGCCTATAATACCATAGGTAATTCATCCACCCATGCCCCTTTCCTTGTCTCCATCTTTTTCTTCATGATCTGTTTTGTGATCTTATTAACTGCCTCTACTTGCCCATTAGTTTGAGGGTGATCTACTGATGAGAAGCTTTTCAAAATCCCGAGGTCATCACAGAATTGGATGAATTGTTCACTGGTGAATTATGTCCCATTATTTGACACTATCTATTGGGGAATGCCAAATTGACAGATAATGTTATTCCAGACAAACTTTTGTATCTGAGAGGAAGAAATTTGGGCCAATTCCTTCACTTCTGCTCACTTGGTGAAGTAATCCACAGCGACCACAGCGTACTTACAGTTTCCACGACCTATGGAAAGAGGTTCTATTAAGTCAATCCCCTAAATCGTGCAAGGTCATGGGCTGACCATTTGCTGGAGGAGCTCGAGGGATGTTAGCAAACCTCTGGTATTTGTCACATCTTCTAATGAGGTCAATGGCATCCCGTTTCACAGTTGGCTAGAAGAAGCCTTATCGAAGGACTTTTTGGGCTAATGAGAGCCCCCCAGCATGATTGCCGCAATGTCCGGCGTGTATTTCCTTTAGGATGATGTCTCGCTCGGGGCCATCGATGCAGTGAAGGAGTGGGGTTAAGAGACTCCTCTTGTAAAGCGCATCATCTATGATGCAATATCTTACTGCTCGAAATCGGAGATGATGTGCCTCTAACTTATCTTTTGAGAGCTTACCGTTCTAAAGATACTTCACGATGGGGGTTATCCATGAATCACATATTGGAGTGGTTGTCATTACTTAATTTTTTTGTTCTATGGCGGGGGATGATAGGACTTCTACAGGAATTACTCCAATGAATTTCATGTCCTTAGCCATGGCCAGACGGGCTAGAGCATCTGTATGTACGTTCTGAGGTTGTAGGACCTGGCTAATTTTGTGCCTTCGAAACATGCGAAGTAGTTCTTATGTCTTCTGTAGGTACATAACCATTTTGGTCCCCTTTGCCTGATATTCCCCTCGTATATGGCAGATGACTAGCTGGGAGTTGCTAAAGATCCTTAAGTTCTTAGCCCGTACTTCCTTGGCAAGGCGAAGTCCAGGTAGAAGCGCTTCGTATTCGGCTTCATTATTAGTGGCCCAAAATTCGAGTCTCAAAGCAAAATGGATTTTATGCCCTTTAGGACTGATGAGTAGGACTCCTGCTCCCACTTTATGATCACACGAAGACCTGTCGATGTAGAGCTCCCACCAAGGCTCTTATAGGGTTCCAATCTCCTCTTCTACTGGCCCAGTAAACTCCACTATGAAGTCAGCTAAGGCTTGTCCCTTAATTGTCGACCGTGATTTGTAACATATGTCAAATTGAGCAAGTTCAACTGCCTACTTTAGTAATCGACTCAAGGTGTCTGCCTTCTGAAGAGTTTGTTTCAATGGGTATTGAGTTAGGACCTCGATGGAATGGGCCTGGAAGTATGGCCATAATTTTCTCGATGCAACCACGAGACAGTAGACGAGTTTTTCTATCGGAATGTATCTCTCTTCGGCATTTACTAGCCTTTTGCTCACATAATACACTGGGAGTTGTATCCTGTTCTCCTCGTAGACAAGGGCCGCGCGACGGTGTGTCGTGACACTCCTAAGTAGAGAATAAGGACGTCGCCTTCCTGTGGTTTAGAAAGAAGAGGGGCCCGGCCCATATATTCCTTTAAAGATAAGAAGGCAACCTCGCATTCCTCTGTCCACTCGAAATGCTTCCCCTTTTTCAAGGCTTTGAAAAATGACAGGCATCCTTCTGTCACTTTGGACACGAATATGCTCAGGGCTGCAATTCATCCAGTCAAGCTCTGGATGTCCTTTGTTCCACTAGGCGACCTCATGTCTACCAGTGCCTTTATTTTCTCGGGATTGGCCTCTATGACCCTGTTATTTACCATTAACCCCAGAAATTTTTCGGAAGCTACTCCAAAAGCATACTTCAACGGGTTTAGCTTCATCCGGTATCTTTTCAAAATATGAAACATTTCATCCAGGTTTTTCATATGGTCGGAGACCTATCCGGATTTTATGAGCATATCGTCTACGTAGACCTCCATAGTCTTCCCAATTTGGTCCCGAAACATTGCATTGACCAGTCGTTGATAAGTTACTCTGATGTTTTTAAGTCCGAAGGGCATTATCTTGTAACAGTATAGCCATCTATCTATGATGAACGACGTGTGCTCCTCGTCCTGCGGCTCCATAGGTATCTGATTGTATCTGGAGTAGGCATCCATAAAGCTGAGGAGTTGATGACTGGCTGTGGCGTCCACGAGTTGATTGATTCTTGGTAGAGGGAAACTATCTTTTGGGCAGACCTTGTTGAGATCTGTAAAGTCTATGCATGTCGGCCATTTCCCATTCTTCTTTCTGACCAAGACGGGGTTGGCTATCCAGACCGGATAATGAGCCTCTCAGATAAACCCATTCGTAAGTATCCTTTCGACTTCCTCCTTCAGGGCGCAGGAGCATTCCGCAGTCATATGCCTTCTTTTTTGCCTTATCAGCTGAAGGAGGGGGTCGATATTTAGCTTGTGTGATGCAATCTTAGGGTCGATCCCCACCATATCCTCGTGGCTCCAGGCGAAGACATCTATGTTTGCCCTAAGAAAGTTCGTTAGCTGGCATTTCACATCAGGAGATAGATTTCCCCTAAGTTTGAGTCGTCGCTGGTCACCTGCCTCGCCGACCCCTATCTCTTCAAGTTCTTTGACTGGTTTGATTTCTTTTTCTGCTTCCCAGTCTCGTGGGTCAAGGCCATAGCTTACCTTGATTGAGTTCAAGGCTTGAGGTTCTTTACCGATAGTCATGTCCATCCTTCTACCTCTATCTCCGATCTTAACGGTGTCTTCATAGCAGTGTCGGGCCATGTACTGCTCGCCTCTCACACACTTGACCCTACTTGCTATGGGAAAACGGACCGTCAAAGTCCTTATGGAAACAATCAAATCTAGGTCATTTATAGTCGATCGTCTTAGGACAATATTGTAGGCCGACGGGCAGTCTACAATTAAGAAATCGACCAGGATGGTGGATTGGCAGTCTTTATCTCCTAGAGTGATGGGGAGTTTAATTCGTCCTACTGGGAATATCGCATCGCCAGTGAAACCAAAGAGAGGGTCAGGTGAGGATTCAAGGTTGCTTCGATTTAGTCCCATCTGATCAAAGCATCCCTTATACATAACATTGATCGAACTATCGGTATCCAGCATAATTCTTCTTACCTCGGCATTGCCAACCCTGGCCCTGATAACAACAACGTCATTGTGTGGAGATTGAATTCCTCGTTTGACATCATCTACAAAAGTGATAGACCTGGGGGCTATCTTTGCCTTCTTGCTAGACCTGTCATGCACTTTGCCTTCAGACAACACGTAGCTCACGTTTCGTACATATCGTTCTTGCAAACTTCGTGAGGTCCCGACGATGTGGGGTCCCCCATGGATTATGTAGATGGTTCTGACCACTGTTGTCTATTTTTGCTCAGCATTGGAAGGTGTTTGTGTCGAGTGCGGTGGGGGTTGGCGGTTTGGGGGTCGTGCCACGTAACCCCTCAGGTGGCCCTTTCAGACAAGATCTTCGATTGCATCCCTAAGAGATTTGCATTTGGAGGTTGTGTGCGCTATGTCATTGTGATAGGCACAAAATCTATTCAAGTCCCGATGCTTCAGGGGAGTCAGTAGCGGCCTTGATCATCCAAAGTTTTCCCTATTCTTTTTCGCAATATATATTCTCTCTAGGGTGTCAGTTAGGACGCTATAGTTGTTGTAGCGACTTCGGGGCTAAGATCACTCGACCCTAGGTCTCTTCGTGGGTTGTGTTCCCACATTATTGACTTGATTTGCCCAATCTTTGCTGTGGCTTTTTCCTTTCCTGCCCCCACTAGGGGTTGAAGGGCTAGCTTCGGCCTTCTACCCAAGTCCTTTTGAGCCAAAGGTTTCCTCCCACCGAATCTCCTTGGTAGCCCGCTCATAGAACTCTTGCAGGTTCTTTACCGGAGACTTGTATATACTTTCGTATAATTTTCTGTCTCTACAAAGTCCAGCCGAGATTGCAGTCAAAACGCTGTCGTCAGAAGGGCTTTCCACATTACTAATCTCACATCGAAATCTGGAGATATAATCCTTCAGCGATTCATTCTTCTTTTGGAAGATTGTGGCTAGGTGACAGGGAAGCGTAAGTTGTTTCCTCAGGGCCCCATACTACTCCAGAAACTTGCTTCGACATTCCTCCCAACTGCTGATACTTCGAGCTAGAAGGCTCTTAAACCATCCCTTCAACACGTCCTCGAGGATTGTTAGGAAAACCCGACATTTAACTAGGGGTTTGCTGGTTTGTAGGTCCATTTGGATGTCGAAGGCATCCAAGTGGTCATAAGGGTCGTTCCTTCCATCGTGCGACAAGATCGATGGCACCTTGAAGCGCTAGGGAAGAGGTTTCGTCTCAATTTCTTTGGATAACGGAGTTCTACCCTCGCAATGGCCCGACTGGTCGTGGTTTAAGGGGCTTTCTTCCAGTTTTCGCACCCTTTGTAATAACTTTTCGATCACTTGACCTTGAGCTTCAGACCGCTGACTTTTGACATCGTCATGGTCCACCCTCGAACCTTCCACGTAGTGTGGGTTTTTAGTTTGCTGGCTCCCTTTCTCCTTTTGAGCCTGTCGTCCTCCCTTTTCTGGCTGTAGGTTAAAGGAAAGATTTGAATTGGCCTTTTAAATCTCTTCTTCGACCGACTGTTGTCTCCGTGCCGGCACCTCCGCCTGTGGTCGTCTGGCTATTTCAGTTGCGGGGGCATTCTTATCATGCTTTTCGACTCTCTGAATGCAGGCCCGGGTCAGTGCTTCGACCGCGTCGGCGAGCCTTTTCACCGTGCCTTCAAGTACTTCTTGTCGTTGGCATAGCATCTGCACTCCATTTGCCTCCGGGAGGGCAAAAGAAGTACTTGCCAAGACTGGGTGTTCTTCCTCAGGTGTGTTTCGCTGTCCTTCACCGTGACCACTTGGCGGATTAACGACACCTGAACTTCTAGTTGTTCTACCTGTAGCCATTGCAGAAAATGTGTAAGTAGTCAGTCCCACCAAACGTGCCAAAATGTTGACAATCGATTTTGGTAGCCGATCAAAGAGGGTTCAAGAGATCAAGCTGCTGTCCTATAGATTGATGCGTACAAATTTACAATGAGATCTTAAGACGAGAAAGAGAGTAGAACACGAAAGAGTTTTTATTGGGGTTCGGCTAAAGTCTGCCAAACTCCTACGTCCACGGTGAGTTGTATTATATTCTTCAAGAAGAGGGGTTTTTTATCACAGATCACTCGAGCCGGCCCTTTTCTTTACTCCTCCCCCCTTTTATATATGGGGAGGCTTACAATGGATAATAATAGTTTATTCTAATACAACTATGATTACATCTGTGTAAGTATTAAATGTTTAGGCGGCAAGTAATAAATGCTAGGCAAATAATTGTCGGATCCTTATGAGCTACGGGCTGACAAAGTGCTTTAGGCGGCGCCTATCAAGCTCTTAATTGGTTCCCGGACGTTGGAGAGGGGAGGGGCTCGCCGATGTCCTTGTCATCTGGAGCTTGCAATCAGCTTGTCTATTGCTAGGTCCCCAATGACCTTATCCGAATTTGGGCTACTCCTTTTCCATCTGGGCCTTTTGCTTCTTGGGCCCTTACTATCAAGAAATCCCCACAACAAAAATTCATTTGAAAATTTTTTTCCATGGAAATCCAACGAAAGAAATTTCAACAATAGTTTAACTGATAATCATTTTTGTTAGAAATTTTAATTTTGGACGAAGTTTCATATAAAAAATAATAGTTTTTTTTTATAATGAACCCAACTTAATTTAAATAGAGTTTACAGTAAGTCATTAAATTTAAGGATCACATTTAAATAAAAAATTAAATCATATTTTATAAACAAACCGGGTTCAAACTTATATTTAGAAAATGGACTGGCCTAAATAAAAATATATTAATATTAATATAAGTTTGGTCCAAATCTGATCAAATCTAATTTTTATCCTCTCCTAATTTTTCTCCGTAGATGAATTTCTACAACAATTATATATATATTTTTTATTTTTACCTAAATGAGTGGCAAACTATTATGTATTCGCACTTTTCAATTTTGGCTTACTAAAATCAGATAACATTAATTTTATTTCTCATAATATACCACTATTTTTTTATGATGTGCACTAAACTAATTTTTAAATTATTATATGTGGGCAATCAGATTTATACATCTGTGCTATGAAAAAGTCACCATAGTTAAAATTTGTAGTTATTTATCTTCATTTTGGGCAGGTGTTTAATTTAATAATAACAAACTGTGGATAATGGGCTAATGAGCGTAACCCATGGAGGACTGTTTTAAACCATAATGAAGTAGATTAGCTCAGTGTTTGGGTGGTTGCATCATCAGCGGTCAATTGATGATTATATTAGTTGATTTAATTAATCAATAGTATTAATTATTTATCAGATAATTTTTTAAAAAAAATTATTATAACTTATTATTTATTAAATTTTTTAAGAAATAAATCATTATAATTTTTTATATTTATTATATTTTTTAAAAAAATAAATAATTATAATGTATTATATTTATTATATTTTTTTAAGAAATAAATAATTATAATACATTATTTATTAAATTTTCTTTAAGAAACACATAGTTATAATTTATAATTTTTAAAGAATAGATGATTTTAGATAAAAAATGAATTAATCATTGGTAATGGTGTTTTTTTTTTTACACTAAATGTAAATCAGTTCATTAAAAATGCTAAGTTCTCTAATATTTTAAAATTAATTTTTTGATATTCAATTCACTAATTCAAACATTTATTTATTAAACATTAAAAATAATAAGTTGGTCAATTCCTTAAATTCTCTAAAATCTGTTAAAAGATTGATAAAAAAATTACTTACTAAACGCTCTTAATATGGCAATATTTTAGAGCAAAAACGTCCTAAATGATGGGTGAGATGTTAGATGGTGTAGATCTCAGTGTAAGCATTAAGGATTGCATTATTAAAACAGAATAAAAAAAATTATAGCTTAGAGAGTATTTATATACGTAGGAACTAAAGCCATGGCAGTAAACTTATTTAGCATTAGATAGGTTAGTATAATTATATTATATTGGTTAAAACTCAAAAGTAAAACCTAAACAAGAAGACAAGGAGAATTAAAGCACACCAAGTTTTATTAATACATATAGATTAAAAAAATGGAAGTAATTGGTTATGAAAAAAAGCACTATCCATATGACAGAGACTAATGGTAGATGTGATGTCACCGTTGGATTTTACCAAAATTAAAAAAGAGTCAGTATGAGAAGAAGACTAGAAACAGTGAAAGTGGGTATGAAATATAATCTTTGAAGAAGACAAAAACTATATATTTATTTATGCACAAGACAAGCTTCCGCTTATCTGAATGTAGTAACCCCGGGCCAAAGCAAAGAAGGCCTTCTTTCTTTCACGTGACGCCTTCGTTCTTTAGTCATTCTTCATTTCACAGTTTCAATTTGTGAGCAAAATGGGAGGGCAGAAAAAGTACAAATTAAAAACCAGAAACGTTCTACAAAAATATTTTAATGAAAATTTTATTTGGAGTTTGAATTTTATGTTTGTTCTTACGGTATCCTGTTTTGCTTTCATGTTTGATTTATGATTTTGAGAAGGGAAATACCTCACCAATCTCCCATTTGCTATCTTTTGTATTTACAATGAATTTTACAGTGATTTAATTGCACGTATAAAAAAAAAAAGGGTAACTGAAAATCTGTTTGTTTCCAAAGAAAAAGGCCGCCTGGCAGTCACTTTGTGAATTATGAGGTGTTTTGTGGGTAAGGCATCCCATCTGCTGGCACGTGGAATTGATGCTGCTAACCAAGTGGTAGAAAAATATCATTACGGCATGTGAGCGCACTCGCGTTAAATTAAAATTCAATGGTCAGAAAATAAAACAAAAAGAAAAAAGAATAAAAAATACGTGGCTTTGGAGCAGCGGCTCTGAATTTGATATCACACGTGGCACAATCTTTGTTGATATGCATGAATAATTAAAGATCAAGTGGGTCCCACAAACACCCAAGAGCACATGAATCTTGTCTGAAACGAGGGCGAGGAACAAGTTCTTAACAAAAAGGAAGGTGGGACAATTTGCTTCCTTAACCGCATATGAACATCTTTCGAGAACAAGAGATTGAGTGGGAGCACGTTTATTATGCCGTATTTAATATACGTATCGTATAGTACGAGAATAATTATATAATATAATGTTTGTATAGAATAAATTAATGTATTATATTATATTTGATTTATTATTGTATAAAATAAATATTTATATAAAATTATTATAAATTTTATTTGATGTCATATTACATAAGAATGTAAAGATTTAAGAAATAATTAATTTGATAAAAATATTTTTAGATATTAAGAACTAACAAAATTATTTCAAATGAATTTGAAGTATGTGATTAGATTAAAATACACTCTAATGATTAAATTTTTTAAGAAATATGATAATATAAATTAAATACTTACACTGTTTATAAAATAATATAACATATTTTATCAATATATTAGTATACATATAGATAAATTTGCTTCCTCAGTTGCAACCAATCTTATCAAAACATGAGAGTGAACGAGCATCCATTGGTACACCGTGTAGCATAGAAAATTGATTATTATATAATATAATATAATATGTGTACAGGATAAGTTAACATATTATATTATTTTTTATTTGTTATTGATTTATTACACAAGATAAATATTTATACAAAATTATTATAATTTTTGTTTATTATTATATTGTATAAGAATATAAAAATTTAAAAAAAATAAATAATTTGATAAAAATATTCTTAGATATCAAACGTCAATAAAATCATCCTAAATAAATTTAAAGCATATAATTAGACGAAAATATTCTCTAATAACTTTTTTAAGAAATATAATGGTATAAATTAAATATTTACATTATGTTTATAAAATAGTATAATATATTTTATTAATATATGTACACATATGTACGTGTGTATATGCATGTATAACATAATGGTCTAAATTTTATAAAACTTTTCTTTATAAATTGATTCAAATACATTTCACAAGATTTTTCAATATGAATCGATTCACATATTAAAAAATGATTTTTATTGTAATACCCGGAAAATTAAGAAAATAAAAAGGAAAATTTAAAATAAAAGTTGAAAATGAAAAGGACTAAACTGAAAAATTTTTAGGGACTTATTTG
>JANHAO010013126.1:0-16007 GCA_026873985.1 Saraca asoca
TTTCATAATAGATGATTGTATGCATGCTTTGAATTGTGATTGCAACATTAACAAAAGTGATGGAAAATTGAGAGAATCGTAACTTGACAAGATTGAATCTAAGAATTACGATTTAGAACTTAGACACGCAATGGAAACTCAATTGGGCCAGTGGTGGATCGAATTTATTATCAGGGGGGATAGTTTATTCATACTGTTATCAAATCATTATAATTAATTTAATAAATTAAAAAGTACCATACAAATATGATATGTAAGAATAGTTGCAATATGTTTGGTAGAAACTATATGTAAAAGCTCCATTTTTCATTTTTGTTTTAAAAGAATAACGTGTTAACACTTTTAGTGTTGTAGTTGCATTAGCTACTCTTTTTTTAATTTTTTTGGTCGAAGTTCAAACTCAAAACATCATGCATGTGTGTTAAATAACTTGATTTTTCTCCTATATGCAAATACAAAATCCCTGTGATATCTTCAATTATATTATTTCAATTAAAAAATGGTGCAAATTCCTCAAACTAGAAAGTACCTATGATATGATACTAACCCTTGTTAGGTTCGTTGGGTGAAAGAATCTCCTTCCAACATAGTTTTCTTGATTTTTTGATTTTATGCATTCTAGTCTTTCAACGGGTCCATCTTTACTATGTGACTCATTTGGAAAGTTGGGGTTTAGCATTGTAGGTACTATCTAGTTTGTAATATGCTCAAACACTACTACTTTCAAAGGTCCTAAATTAGGTCAAAATTTGAATTGGAGTTTGCTAAGCCCTGTTGCTCTCTTCAGTATGTTGGCCTCCAAAATTGATTCTAATGTTCTATTGTGCATTGTACAACTAATTTAAGCTTTGCTATAACTTATTGGCTTAATTCAAGTTCATTGGATGAAGACATTTTAATCATGCACGATTATAAGATTAATGTGTTTTAGTTTGCTTATGGGTCAAATTCTGCTGTAAGGCTTATCCAAAAACATAGAGTGTTATATAATGAGTGAAGGATTTATGATCAATTTTTAGAAACTTATTTTTTCTTAAAATTACTTAAAACTCTCCAATTATATAATCATAGGATATGAGTAGATGGACTTTTGCCCAAATAAAAGAATCAAGTGTGAAGGATAGAATTCCTCATATATATATATATATATATTAGAATAAAATGTATACATTTAAATATATTAATTAAAATAAGTATATTTGTTTCATAAATTATTTTTAACTATATTTATTGTTTTGATTGTTAAAAGAATTTTTACAGCCTTATTAATTGGTGCATCTAATTTGTATTCTATCAAATATGCTAGTTAACTAAAGAAACAAGCATACATTCCTTTTAATAACTTCTAATAGATGAAATGATTGATTTTTTGTCCATCCAAGCTCTTGTTGACTCCACACTGGACCTATTAAAAAGTTAAGAATAATTCAAAATCGATTCATCCATTATCAAGAACTTCAAGATGGAATTGATGTGTGAATCAATTCACACTATTATGTGAACAGGTCATGAATCAATTACTTAATTGATTCAGGAAAAGTCTTAACCTTCAAGAAAAACAATTTTCAAAATAAATTTTCATGAGTCGATTGCCTAATTGATTCAAGTTCATTTTCACAAGATTTTAGTCTGAATCGATTTGTAAATTGATTCACACAATGAAAAATAATTTTTATAAAGATTGCACTTGTGAAAATGTATTTGAAAACTTAGTTAGAAAATATTTGATTTAAACTCATTTTAATTGATTTATTTCTACCTCAACTTATCTATATTAAGGAGCTTAATTGATTGGATCAAATATGGATTATAATACACTTACAAAAGATCCTAGTAAAAACAATAAGGATACTACAAAAGATCCTAGTAAAAACAATAAGGATACTACACCTAATGTGGATCTCTTGAATATCACTTAATTAACTTTGAATCTGCAAACATTTAACAAACACTTAACACATGGTTAACTTCAAAATTATTTTTCAACATCAAAACTAAAGAATATATAATAGCAATGTTAACAATCTCCCCAACAAGACTAACAGACATTAACAATGCAAACAAAAATCATTTACAATCATCGCAAATAGTCATCACCCTGTAACATAATGAAAGTAAATGCCATTACTTGGGCCTTGGAATCTTCATGTTTTATCTTAAGTTAGTAAATAGTAAAGTGATTATCATAGGATATTTTTTATATAGAAATTCGTTTATAAACTTAACCTTGATTTAAACTTGATCAAAAGAATATTATTGATGAAAATTTTTCAAGGTGAAAAGGTAATTACTTTATTATTATGGATATGCCTGGGAGCACCTATTGTTATTTAGAATGCATTTACCTCTTATCATAGAGTTTTAAGAGTATGCATCATGAATAGTTAAGAAATTTATTTGTTAGCATAGTATTGGCAATGATTATGGTTAGAGGAGGTAAGTACTACTTAAAGTGATTAAAAAAAATTATATTGAGGTTCATAGCATGATGATATTTGAAAAAAGAAACAAGAGAAGAAAAAAGGAAGGGAGAGAAAATCCTAGCCTAAACCACCGAACTAACTAAATGGGGTGGATTTGTCGATTAATCAGGTCAGGTGGCCAATATAGAAAAGGGTTCATGGTTGACTGGTTAATTAAGAATGAATCGACTAGTCAACCTTGGGAGGCTATAAAATGCTCTTCCCTTTATTTTTACTTTATTCTCCAAATTTTTCTCTTTGAACTTCCAAGATTTTCCTTAAGAGAATTCTCTATAACCTCAATCCTAGGGAACCCTTATCCAACCAAATAGGCTAACCATAAAGATTTCACTTAGTTGGAGCCAGGCAGCTTTTCTAAGGTATTTGATTTGGATTTATTTTTGGATGAGGAGGTGATCCAATGGTACATACTAAAGATTGTGGGGATAGATGTCATACTAGTACATTATATCAAATAAGGAGACTATGATGAGTTTAGGAGGTATGAAGTCTTATAGCCATTAAAGTGATATCTCTAGTTTAAACTCATGAGTTGTTCATCTCTCATGTATTTAGGTGCCATGAAATACTTCTATGCCAACCTATGGAAGGTGTCAAATGACCTAGTTGTGCTAGTGCCCATATGTAGAAAGTTTAGATCACCATCATAGTGTGATTATTATAGAACCTATTTGAATGCCCTACTACAAACATCACACTAAGCCAAGTAAGTGCATGGAACACCAACGTGCTAATAGGAGTAGAGGTGCATATTCAGTTGATGACTAATGGCCAAATAATAGATGGTATTGTGAGATTGGCTAATGTGATTTCCCTTGGAGATGCCATGAATCTATCTCCAATTTAACAATTCAGCACCTAAAATTGAAAGAAAAAGAAGGATATTCATACCACACTCTAGAAAGATAGAAAAAGAGTGATAAGTGATGAAGATTAACACCACAAAGACGAAACTCTTTGATAAGTTGTGAAATTCAAGTAGGAATCCTAGGAGAACACTTGCTTAAGGAGGAAGGCTCTTCAATTCTTAATTTCACTAATATGAATGGTTAAGGGAAACATACTTCCCCTTGTAGCAATTAGGCTCCAAAATAGGCTGAGTTCAAGTCCTAACAAGCTCAACTAAACAGCCAAACAAATAACTAAGCAAACAAGCTAAAAAGACTAAAAAATAAGGCATGCCAAAAATTAGGCTATCAAAAAGCCCATAAAACAATACAAATCTAAGTCTTAATTCACCAAAAAAATAAGGGAAATAAAAGGAAAATAAAGTCCCAAAACAAAGTCAAAAAGGTCTCAAAGGTGGTCTATACAATAACACAAAATAATAGTCCAAATATTGTGACAAGGTGAAATCTAAACAAAAACTCTGGGTCAAATTTATAGTCAATTTCAAGACTCTAAATGGAAGAACAGGGCTCTGACCTTAAAATGAAAGTTCTAGAGCTTTCTCTTATCTTGCCAACCATATAAAGATCAACCCAATCCAACATTTGGAGCTCAAGTTATAGCCCAAAAATTGAAACAGTGTCAAAAAATCAACATTAGGCAATTTATTCAATTAAGCTCCAAATCATGACCAAATCTCAAAATAAGGCCAATTAGCTAAAATAAACTAATTTAACATTCAAAAAGGTAGAGAATGAGAGGAAATAAAAGTAGTAATATTTGTTACTCATTGATACCTTGAGTGGTCCCTTGGTAGATGCAAACCTTCTTTCTGTGTTTTAGCTTGGTCTCCCATTTTCACATCGCTTCCTCCCTCTTCAAAATGATTCAATCTCAAATCAATACCTACATCAAAAGAAGAGAGGTTATAAACATTAAAATTGGCACCAACATTAGAGTCACCTGGTTCAAACACTTTGTTAGCTTGTTGTGCTTATTGTTTTACTCCTCTTGATTGTAACAAGTCATAGGGTATATCCTTTGACAACATTTTGTCATAGCCCTGCAAAACCATCTCACAAATACTAGGAGAAACACGAGTTTTATGGTTAAAATTCAAATAAGCTCCTTTGCAAACAAGACCAACTATAGGCCGAACCATGTACGTTGCTTGTGTAATGTCACTAATCTTTGCAAATGCACTTCACTTTTTTTTCTTCTTTCTTTTTTTCTCTCAACTCTTTTTCTTTACTCATTTTCTCTTTTTCTTCTCTCATTCTCTGCTCTTCACTCATTTTCTCTTTTTCTCCACTCATTTTCTATTCTTTCTTTATTTGATCTTCTAGAATTTGTTTGGGGGTGAGGGGTACAAAGTTGATGGTCTTGTTGTTCTTCTTGAAGCTATACTGACTAAGGTAGCGATCATGTATAACATTTTGATCAAATTGCCATAGCCTACCAAGCACAATATTGGTAGTTTACATAGGAACAACATTATATAAGACTTCATTTTGTACCTCTCAATAAAAAATGAGACTAGCACTTGTTTTGATACATTTACTTTCCCACTTTCATTTAACCATTGTAGCTTGTAAGGAGTGAGATGAGCTAGGGTAAGCAAGGCTAACTTTTTCCACCTTGATTGTGTTAGCAATATTTGCATAACTTCCCCTATCATTAATTACATTGCAAACCTTGTCCTGTACATGGCATGTAGTGTGAAAAATATTCTGTTTTTGTTCTTTAACCCCTTCCCTAACTTGGGTATTCAAATTTTTTTTCACAACAAGAGCCTCTTCTTCATCCACATCTTCATTGGTTCCAATGCTCTTTTCACCACTTGAAAGAGACTTCTTGGGACATTCAAAGGCATAGTAGCCATGACTCAAACACTTAAAGCACTTAATGTTTCTTGGTTTTTGTAGCACTTCAACTTTGCCTTTGAGCTTTGAATCTTCTACCTTAGACCTTGAGGAAGTTTTGGCCAAGGACTTCTTGAAAGGTTTGACATCCCTTTGAACTTGTCTCTTGTCCTATTTTCCTTCCAAAAGGAACTTGGTTGATAAGCAAGCTTGGAAGAAGTTCTTCTTCCATGGGATTGTATTCTATATTCCTTCTTTAAGAATATTTTAGCAAGGACATTAATCTTCATATTCACTTTCTTAAATTATTGTTGCATTGCTCTTAGAGTGAACATTATTTCATTGAGTTGTGATCCACTACCTTTTATCTTTGAGCACAAATAAAATTCAGCAAAACAAATGTTAGGAAAGATATGGACCTCACCAATTCACACCCTCTTAAGTGTTTTGATCACTCCACTCATGTTTTGGTTCACACAATTAGGCTATTACCCTGAATTGTGCTTATACACTCTTGCCTTTTACCACTCTAGTCCTCTCTTATGAGTCCTATGAGAACTAATTGACAAATCTTGGAGTTTACATAGTAATAATCAAAATCAGTTAACACTCAAGTCAATAATCAAAATCACTTAACACTCAAGTCACTAAAATGTAGCATGAAATAACAAGAATGAAGAGGCAAGAAATGAGCAAGAAATACAAAAGGAATTGAACAAACAAAAATATGAGACTTTTAGCCAAAATAGGGAACTTTTTAGGATATTGCAGAAAACATTTTAGAGTGTTTCAAGGAAAAACAGGCGAAAAATCCAAAAAATGCACCATAATTTGATTCTTAAGCTTGTATTATGATCATGTAATCTAACAAAAACATATTCAAGTTAATCACAAGGGAAAGTGACTTAAAACAACTCTCTAAAGTGACTAGGACTTAGCACAAAAAGTTATAGAAAATTTTCATGTGTTGGACAGTGCTTGTTCTTCTTTTCTTGTGATTTTCTTTCGCTCTTTTCTTTGATTCTTTTTTGTTTTTCTTTATTTCTTTTAATTTTTTTCTTTGTCATACTTTTCTTTTCTTTGTTTTTGCCTTTCTACTTTTGTATTTTCACTTCTCTTTTGTTTTTCTCACCCAAAATATATGTTGTCAAGATTTTTTTTTTTTTTGTGTTTTAGCACTTTGCAAAAATTTTAAGCAACCCAAAAGACACTTTAATTCAACCACTATTGGCAAAAATCAATTTCCATTTATGTGTACTCAAGATGAATATATCTAAGGTGCAAAACACAATCAAAAACAAATTAGGACAATAGTAAAAATTCTAAAGAATTATAGGCCAAAGTTTCGGCCAGTAGGAAAACCAAGGGTAGCAGCAAGTTTTGTGAGAGAAAAATAGTTTCAAATCACACCAAATGTTGTGTAATTCAATCCCAGACAAGTTGACACACAAGAATAAAGCAAATGGACACTAAAACAAATCAACAAACACTTGAAATGCAACAATGAACAAGAGGAAAATTCTGCAGAAATATCAACTAAATGTTCACTAGAACAAGTAAGGAAATGAAATTGAAATAAAGAAAATGAAGCAGAAAAAAAATTAACTCAAACAAAACTAACATCAAAAACTTAATGTGCAACAACATTACAAAATTTTTATGCACAAAATTGATGCAGAAATTGAAGGAAAACTGAACCAAACAGTAGCAAAAAAATTTTCAGCACAATTGCAACTTATTTAGACATCAATTGATCAAGTAATTGAACTCAAAAATGTACCACAAAATTCAAAGATGTTTAGCATGAAATTGAGAGGAAAACTGAAACAAAAACATGGAATAAAAAAATAGATATCACTTAAATTGGAAGACCCAAAGCTCTGATACCAAACTGATGTGATCTCCTTTAGAGATGCCATGGATCTATCTCCAATTCAACAATTCAATACCCAAAATTGAAAGAAAAAGAAACATATTCATGACACATTCTAGAAAGATTGAAGGAGAGTAATAAGTGATGAAAATTAACACCACAAAGAGAAAACTCTTTGATAAATCTTGAAGTTCTAGTAAGAACCCTAAGAAAACACATGCTCAAGAAAGAAGACTCTTCAATTCTCAATTTTACAAATATGAATGGTTAAGGGAAACATGCCTCCCTTCATAGCAATTAGGCTCTAAAATGGGCTGGGTTTAATTCCTAACAAGCCCAACTAAACACCTAGACAAATAACTAAACAAACAAGTTAAAAAGTCTAAAAAACAAGGCTAATTAACTCAGCCAACAAGGCTGGCCAAAGATTTGGCTGCCAAAAAGCTCACAAAATAACACAAATCCAAGTCTTAATTCACCAAAAAAATAAGGAAAATAAAAGGGAAAAATAGCCCCAAAACAAAGCTGAAAAGGTCTCAAAGGTAGTCCACACAATAATACAAAATAATAGCCCAAATATTATGATAAGGTCAAATCTGGACAGAAACTTTGGGTCAAATTGACGATCAGTGTTAAGGCTCCAAATGATAGAACTGGGCTCTGGTCTCAACATAAAAGTTGTAGAGCTTTCTCTTACCTTTCCAGTCATATAAAGTTTGACCCGATCTGACATTTGGAGCTCAAGTTATAGTTCAAAAATTGAAACAATGTCAAAACTCCAACATTAAATAATTAATTCAATTAAACTCCAAATCATGACCAAATCACAAAACAAGGCTAATTCACTAAAATAAACTCAATTAACATTCAAAAGGTAGAGAATGAGAGAAAATAAAATTAGTAATATTTGTTACTTATTAATCTCTTGAGTGATGCTTTGGTAGATGCAAACCCTCTTCCTGAGCCTTAGTTTGGCATCCCATTTTCACATCACTGGCCATCACTCAGATATTACTAGTCTTTCAAGCCCATCATAACTTCTTCGTGTACTATGTTCTTCCATGGAGCAACCATTAGTTAGGACTCACCTATGCCAATATGTATATCCTAGCATACCATCAAGCAAGCTTGCCATATGACCTACATCACACTATGATGTGGCAGATGCAAGTTGTGGCTCAAAGAAGTCAGAGGGTTCATCGTCATATAGAGTAAGCGTTACCATAGTCCTTCAACATTATCAGTGTTCGATTGAGATGTACAAGAACCAATCACGATCAACATGTTTGCCAACTTTGGATATGTTAGGAGAGAACCAGTGGATACAAAAGGAGACTCCTGTAGGCTAGCATGAGGTTGGTGATGAGATTAAGGAGGAGTTGGATGAAATGGTGGCCCAAAATTAGGAACAATAACTCATCATTTGGGCAAAGAAAGCATACCTTAGGAGCAGGGGTGGACCTATGTTATGCCGAGTGGGTATTTTTTTAAAAAAAAAATAAATAAAAATTTGGTAGAGGGACTAAATTGAAAATTTGGTAGGGACTAAATTGAAAATTTTATAGGAAACTTGGGCTCTTGTGTAAGTCTATCCAAACTTTAGGAAACAAATTGTAAATTCTTCATTTTCTTCAAAAGCTTCCCCATGAAGCACAAACCACCACCGGCCCCCAGCCCCTACTGACAATAAATCTTGCGTCTACCACTGCTTAGGAGGCCACGAGAGGTGTAACCCAGTTGGCGGTTGCACAGTAGATGACCTATATGGGCTCATCCACGGGGTAAGGCTGCATATGCGACCATTTAGCAGAGAATCCAAACTTTGAGTACCTTTACAGAGGGCACAAATAAGCACATAGGGCACTTGGTGTGGCAGATAGAGACATTGAAGGGCGCATAAAGTATATTGGGGATGCTACTCATCTAGATCAAAAGTGATATTGGATTTCTTGTACTAAAGGTTGATAGAACCGTGTAAATATTTAGCTAGTTTAAATTATGTCCATCAAAAAACTTTATCTACTTTCAAATGAGTTTTTAAGATATATGGGAATAGAAATTTTTGAAACAGGTATTTTAGCTCTATTTTGGATTTTTGTTTCCTACGATAATAGTAAGTCTGCTTATAGAACCTAGGGTCATACTAGAGATTATGGTGGATAGGTAAAGGGACGTAAGAGATTGGTATTGAACCGCATTGATTATAAATAGTGTAAAATTGACTGAGACCAACTATAATGATGGTGGTTCATTGTCTTTTTGGGCTTGGCGGCCTATTACAGACAATTTGATAAGGAATTTCAGGCTTCTTAGTAACAATAATTAGACACACTTAAAAAAAAAGTGAAATTATTGAGTGGACAAGACCGATGCCAAGAAGTTTCAAGCAGTACCTAATATTTACCTTTGATTTGCTTGTCTCTCGCTAGCTTGTATACATGATTTATTTATCACCAAATGTATGTAATCAAAATTAATAAAAAATAACATCACCTAGTTTAACGATAAATTTAACCAAACTTATCAAAGGGTTGATCTAATGACTTTTTCAATATCTTGTTTAGTTTGATTTTTAAAACATCGTTTGATATATAAGCACCCAAGAAATATAAAGTCATTTTTTCTTTTCATTTATAATAAATAAACATCTTTACATTTATTTTAGTAAAAAAGAACAAAGAACTTTCAAATTTTTCGATAAAACAAAACAAAATATAAAGAAAAGAACTAAAAATTGTTGGTTTTTAAAAATATGCATAAAATTTTGAAATTTTATGCAAATCTTGCTAACTAAATGTGATTACTAAGTTATTCATTTGACAATACAGATTTGGACATACTGGAATATACAAGGCCTACATGTTTGGGAACCCAAGCGTGATAGTAACAACACCTAAGACATGCAAAACGGTTCTAACAGATGATGAGAAATTTGAACCTGGTTACCTTGCTTCCACAACAGAGCTCGTTGGCAAATTATCATTCATTTCAATATCTTACATAGAACATAAGCATATCCACCATTTGGCATCAGCTTCAATCAATGACATGGAAGGGCTGTCTATGTATTTGATTTATATCAAAAGAATTTCAAAAACTTCCTTAGAGAAATGGTTAAACATGGGGCAAATGAGCTAAGGAATGCTACTTTTACTATCATTATGCATATTTTCCTTAGCATAGAGTTTGTTAGGGCGAGTTTAGAAAAGGAATACACATAATTGAACCTTGGAGCCAGAGCCATGCAAATTAATCTTCATAGATTTGCATACCACAAGGCAGTGAAGGCAAGTTTTAATATTATCTTATTCTCTTTAAATAATCAATAAAGCAATATATCGATGGTTGGTTCTTCATTGGTTTTGGTATTCCTTTTCTTATGACTAATCAAATGCATATTGGGTTGTTGATTTTGCATCTTATTATGTGACAAAAAGCTTATAAAAAATCTTATTCTTTGGTTAGATTGTTAAACAAAATATATAGAGTATTAGTGGAGAAAGTAAATTGAGTAATATTCATTTTCCTGTCTTTGGTCAAACAAATTTAATAGCAATGCAATAAGTAGATTCTTATATTATTGAATAGTATATTGAAATGAAGTGATGAAGAAG
The DNA here is from genome assembly GCA_026873985.1 of Saraca asoca. Classification (NCBI taxonomy): domain Eukaryota; kingdom Viridiplantae; phylum Streptophyta; class Magnoliopsida; order Fabales; family Fabaceae; genus Saraca; species Saraca asoca. The sequence goes on from JANHAO010013126.1 coordinate 10,721, forward strand.
TTTCTTCATATTAGATTATTCAAGTTTTATAGTAAATTAAGCCTTACATCTGATAATTTAAGTTTTTAATTTCTTGTATGCAAGGAAAAATCTAGTGGCTACATTTCAAGCTATTGTTGATAAACGAAGAACCGAAAGGAAGGAAAATGTGTCTAGAGAAACAAAAGACATGATGGTTTTTTTGATGGATGTTGAAGATAAAAATGCATGAAAATTGAGTGACGAAGAAATCATTGACATTTTGTTGATATGTCATGAATCTTCAGGAAATATCATTAGATAGACTACCGTTTTCCTACAAAACAATCCAAAATGTCTTTGAAAGGCAAAGATATCAAGCTACTAACTTCTTTTGGGTCAATCTATGTTTGCACGTTTATCTTATAAATATTTTCTCATCCTTGAGCGGGCTGAACAAGGAGAGATCATGAGGAAAAGGCCACCAACGGTATTGACTTTAAAGAAAATTTGCCAAACAGATTATCTTTCTAAGGTAATATACATTTCAATGTAGTAATGATACCAATTCCAACTATGATTTTGAAATTTTAATTGTAATGCCACTGGAAATTTGCTAACAAATATGGGTCATTGTAAATTGAAATTAAAGTTAATAAGATTAGCTCAACAGTAATATCATAGATTAATATGGGCCCATGATTTGAAATTATAATTCAGATTACAATCGTGTTGAAAAAACATTATTAAAAAAAATTAGGGAAAAATGAATTATGAATCAAATTTACACTGGATTGGGGTTGCACATATAAATCATTGTATTAATTAAAGGTAGATCATTTTTGTAGGTAAATTTTATCTCATTTTTCTGCTTTGCATAGGTGATTGATGAAACAATATGCCTAATTACATTCTCACTGGTGGTTTTTCAGGAGGCAAAATCAAATGTCAATGCCAATGATTTGTCCATAATCTACTAAAGTCCTCTTTTTGCCAACATTAGAATAATCAATGTTTTGTAGTCATGAAAAATTTGGTATCTTTTTTTTTATTACGTTGTCAATTCCTATCAAAGATCAAAATATTAGATGGAGCAAAAATAACTTTTCACTACTACGAAATTGGTATTTAGCGGAGGTTTAAAGATAGTGATTGGTCTAAACCGCAGCTAAAGATGCACATAAATCTCATTTAAATTGTCTAATTCAATGCTTGTGAAAAACAAATTTTTGATGTGATTTTTTAACTGTAATTATGTTAAACCACCTCTAACTACGTATTTAGTAGCGGTTCAAAAATGATGATCTATCCAAACCGCCACTAAGTAATAAAAATGAGTATTTTGTGGTAGTTTCATATCGGCGGTTCAAAGAGCACTACAAAAAGAAGGGAACTTAGTGGCAATTCTATAGTTATAGTTGCCTGAACCGTCGTTGAATGTAATCATAAATGGTGCTTTAGTCAATTACCATAGGGTATTCCTAAACTGTGTGCTTTGATTTTAGAAAGCAAAACCTCATATACAAAAATATTTCCCCTAAGGTTAAACCTAATCTATGTGTTTTGATATTTTGTTGTTTTGATTGTTATTAACTGCAATTTTTCTAATTTGCTTTTGATTTTTAGAGACAAGTGACCGTTCATGCTTACTAGCTTTTTGCCGTTCGTGCAAGAACAAATTTTCAGAGACGACAATCTCATTCCTGAAAATATTTTCCCTTAAGTTAAACACTGAATTCCATCTTTTTTTTTTATTGTTGTTAGCTGCAATTTTTTTTTAATTTGCTTTTGATTTCTAAAGACAAGTGATTATCCATCCTTTTTCTTGAAGGTTATTTCATTTTATTCCAAGTTTTGTGCAATTCAAGGTTAGCTCTAAATATTTTCTTCTAAATTTGACTTTTTTCTTTGTATTTTGCTGAAGGAGATTTTTGAACGTTGTTGTTTGTTTGCTTATTTAACTAGATATTTATGGCTAAGCTATCAACATTCTAGAGAATAATAAGGATTAGGTATATATTTTCTACCATTTTGATCAAGTGTACACTTTCCACTATTTTTTTTTTATTTTTGAAATCTTTCTCTTTATATATTTTAGATATGACACGTAAAAAAAATCTCTAACTTTTATATGTATGGAGGGCATTCATAAATAGGGCTTCTCTATATCAGATTTAAATACCCAATCCATACAGTAGCTTAGATAGCGAACATAAATGACTTGCTTTCTGGCCAGCCTATCCTCATCTACAAAACACTATTTTCATATATAGAGAACATTCATAGACAGGGTTTATTTTCAAGACTATTTTAGGATGGTGTAGTTAGTTGTCAAAATCTAGTGTTTGGTCCCTTTATAAACCCACTAGAGAGATTGGCCATGCATTCACTTGAATGGTCCCTTTATAATTGTTAGTGATATTTTCTTTTACCAAGTAGTAATGGCATACTAATTCGTTTTGTTTATAAAAGCAAGAGTATTTTGCTCTGACATGTTTTTGGGTTCCAAATCAGATACTAGTTGCTTTTAGCTACTCTAGTTCCAATAAAAAAAGATTTGGCTTATGTTTGAACCACAATCCGTCCTAATGCTAGCTTGAAACTTATGAAAGAGTGGCCTAGAATTACTATAAAGTAAAAATTCCTCTCTTATCTTGAACTCTTCATTTTTTACATTCTTAGTCAAATTCTTAGTCAAATTGAACTAACATAGTAGTTGACATATAAGCATCCAAATTTCAGGAGCAAAAAAAGGCTAACCAAGAGAAATTTCCAGCAGCAACAAATTTGAACCTTTTACTAGTAACAAGGCTTACTCTCATATAACAAAAAAAAATTCTACTAAACAAAATAAGACAACAAAGATCAATTTGAAAAGTCAAGAACTTACTTTTGGGTGGTATCATAGCCTTGGCTAGAACATTAGACTTCTCTACTACCAAAGGTTCATCTGGGTGATTGAAACAATGAGGCATGCCCTTTAACAATCTTGGGCCCCACAACTCTCTTGGTGCCATGAGCTAAACAACACAAGTCCAAATTATCATAGTTGCAATTGTCCTAGCCATCCGCAACTTAATTCTAGGCCTTATAATCAATCTTTTTGATTTTTCTACTTTGCCAACAGGACCCAAAATCTTTAATTCTATCTCCATCTCTTCAATGTCACTATAGTTGCCTTTCCCATTAGATTCCTTTGCCCATCTTAAGACCATTTGCTTCAATTCAGCTCACACACAATTACTGGCATAAGCTCAAAGCCAAAATTTCAAAGCCTTTTGTGATCTTTAAAGTTAGTGATGCTTATTAAATGCTCAAAATTAAGACAAAATTAGATAGTCACTTGAAATTTGGATCATTCAGTCTAAAATAAACACTAATGATGCAAAACCATTGACCACATAGTTATGCAAAAGAAAAAAATGATACTATTCCCACAAGACAAGGCCATCTCCACAAAAAAAATGACAAAAACAATCATTATATTGCATGAAACATAATAACAAGCTACACTTTCCCAATACATATCATTTGAGCAAAGGAGGAAGCCCTATGATGGTTTGTCTTCCTCAGCTAAACAACTTCTTCCATGTCTTCAAATGAGCCATAACTTGTCTATGGAAACCATATCTAGCACCAGACAACTAGAACATCGTCTATGTAGACAACTAAGAAATGGATATATGAATTTAAAATACCATTCATCATATTTTGAAATTTTGATTGAGCATTTTTTAGTCCAAAGGGCATCATGTTTCACTAGTAATGACCAAATAGTGTAGTAAATCCAGTTTTATATCTATCTTCTTCTCTAATTTGAATTTGCCAAAATCCTGATTTCATATCAAATTTTGAGAATATTACTGCTTGATAAAGTCTTCCTAGTAAATTTGTTTTTTGTTTGAAATTGAATATCTTATCCATTGAAGAATTTTATTGAGTGGTTTATAATTAATCACTAATCTTGATGCATTTCTTTCTATTTCTACTTGATTTTGAACATAAAAGGTAGAACAACTCTAAGAAAATTTACTAAGTTTTATTAATTTTTTATCTTATAAATCTTGAATTTCTTTTTTGTAATAATTTAACAATTCTTCTTTCATTTCCATGAGTCTTACTTTTGTAAGGATATTTTTTTCATTAAAATCTTTTTCATAAGATAAGGAAATCATGTGTTGTTTTCTATTCCAAAAAGCATTTAAAATTTCTGCACAGACTTCTTACTCCAAAAAATTTCCAAAATTCTTCAATTTGTTTTTGTTGAATTTGAGGATCTTCTTAACTTCTATTCAATACTCATATAAAAAACTTCATTTTGAAGATTATAAATAAATTTTTCCTTTTTTCTATTTATATTGATAGAAAATGTATTATTCTCTTGAATAGTGTTGAGATGTTTGTCAAACAGAGGAATAGCAAATTCAAAACATATTTTATTAAATTTTAAAGGAGAAATTCCTTTTTTAGGAACTTTAAAAGGATATATTTGAGTTAAGAATAAGTTTCCTAGAATTATCTATCCATTCATATTTTTTAGTAGAACAAAAGTACTTTTGAAACAAATTCCTTATCTATAAATATAAGCATTTTCTAATTTATAACTAATTTGCATATTGACACCATTAGTATTTCAGGGAGATTCTTTTGTTTTTTTATAATATTTTACTAGTATTATTTCTTCTTGAATACAATTTAAACCTGAATCTATTAAGGCATAAAAGGTCTTGTGAAATTCATTATTGACCATTAAATTGATTGATTTGACAAATCCACTTATAAAATTGAATTCTTTGACTATATTTTTCTCTTGCTCTTTTGAGGTTGAAGCAATTTCTTCTTTTTATTTGACTTTGGATTTTGTAGATAATTGTACAGTATCTATTTTTAATTCTAGAGTTTTATCTTTTATTTCTTTGATCTCCCTTTTTATATTATTAATGTTTGCTTGTAAATCTTGGATGCTAATTTTATTTTTAGAATTTTTAAATCTATCAAAAATTTCTTCAAAGTTATAAGTGTTGGATTTGATCAAACCATTAAATGTAGTATGCACAATAATTATCACATCTTAAATCAAATCCTATATTCTCAAATTCCACATTGAATCTAAGAGAAAACAAGATTAATCGGAAGCGTACCTTGATCCATTGATTGAATTGATCAGACAGATTTAGGATGAGTTGGTCTTACACTTGAGAAAAACCTTCTATATTCTTTTCTCTTATGAAGGGATGTCAGGAGAAATAGAAGTGTTATTTCAAATGGGGACCAAGACCCTATATATAATAATATAATTTCTAATTTGGCCCCTCATCAAATTAGAAAT
>JANHAO010013127.1:0-16021 GCA_026873985.1 Saraca asoca
ATCAAAATAAAGTCCACAAAGTAGAAGATTCAACCAAACACAAAATAAAATACTTACCTCGACATTTTTTGGCATGGGCTGGATCACTAGCTCAATATATACTGAAGAACTTGGTAAGCAGAAGCGCAAGTAGAAGAAGCAAAAGTAGAATCGAGCACAGAAGGATTGAGCAGCACCACAAATAGAAGTAGCAGATGTAGCAGAAGCAATAGCAAAAGAAGCAACAACAGAATCACAAGTAGAAGCAAAAGTAGAATCAAGAAGAGTAGGCTATGGTTGGCAAAAGAGTCGAGAGGGAAAAGGGCAAAAATGTTGGAGGGAAGAATAGTAATTCGCAGGAAAAGTATTTTAACAAAAAGAAAAAGGAAAAAGTTATAAAATTAAAATAAAAAGTTATAAAATTTATTTGGCAACACAATTTAAGTGTTGCCTATTACTCAAAATTTTGCAACACTTAAAAAAGTATTATCTATTGTATTTATGGCAATGATTTTAAGTGATTGTTGCCTAAAATTATGAACAAAGGCAACAATACAAAAAACTGTTGCCTATTCTAATTATAGGCAACAGTTTTTGACTGTTGCTGAGTTAAGTGTTGCCAAAAGCCAGAAATGTTGTAGTGACAAGACAACATTAGAATTTGCTAAGAACTCTCACTTAATAGGTAAGATTAAGCTCAACACACCTTAAAACATATAAAAAGCTTCTTGACAAGAAACATATAGAAATAAGGCTTCATTAAGTTTATTTTAAAAAATACTATGACAAAAGCATATGAAAACAAGACTTTAATAACATAATCTTAAGAAATAACAAGATAATCTTGTATAACTTCTTTGACAAGTCATAAGAAATATAATCATCATAGCAATAATCAATCTTAAACTAATACAAAAAAGTGTATAAATTTTTTAAGACAAACAAAGTGTGTTTTGTGCCATCTCTATGATAACTTTGATACTAAGAATATTATAGATTTCATTTTGATCTTTCATATCAATCATATGAAAAGACAACTTTTTTTTTTATCTTGATATGAAATCTATTAGTGAAAAGAATATTATTGACTTAAAGAATTAAAATAGCAATTTTAGCTCCCAATATTTTCATATATACTCAATGATCCTTATAAATTTAAACAAAATCATTCTTCATAACTTCTTGAGATATAAAATTCTATTATTTCGAGGCTTGTTTAGGATATAAATTAATTACTTTTTCATTTTCCTCATAACCTTTTGATAACCTTTGTTCTTATGAGAGAATACTTCTCTTTATTTAGCTAGCCTTTTGAGCAACCATAAATTATCTCATATTTCCACAAGAATGACTTCTCTTTGAGAATTTTGTTATAATCAAAATGTTTTTTTTTATTAAATTTCACATTCATGCTTGTAATGATCATCTTATCTATTGGATCATGCAACCTATGCCCTTTTTATTACTTTGGATAACCAACAAACAATCACCTTTCATATAATTCAACTTAAATTACTTACTAATCCAAACTTTATAATGATTATTCTCCATAAACTGAGAAAGAAACTTATTTAGAAAATGAACAATGACAAGAAAAACTCATCCAAAAAGTAGTAGAAAAGTTGGCAAGAGCAAACATAGACCTTGCCATTTTTGAAAAAAATGTTATTGTGCTTTTGGGCAATTCTATTCTATTTAAGTATATATGGCATACTAAGTAAATGAATAATACCATTATTATCATAAAATTGTCAAACAAATCAAATTAATACTCATTGCCGCTTAAAAGAGTGTTGAAAGCAAGCACCCTACCATTTACTACTTTTGACTTGAATAGCATAAAAGCATCTATTGCCTCACTCATATTATGTAAAATATATGACTTCCTATATCTTGAAAATCATCAAGAAAATTGTCTATTTCTAATGTGCACACTCATATAACAATAAATATCATTTGGATGATTTTAAAAAATATTTTCAATTTTATTAGCCTTTGAGAGGAAAGGAAACTTTGTCATCTTTCTGTACAAATAACTTTCACAAATTGAAAATTTTCTTTTTCTCACAATATCCTTGCTAATATGACCAAAACAAATATAACATAGATCAGATTCATTGGATTGGATATTAGAAAATTCACTAACAATATTTCCATATAAATTAACTTTATATATTTTCAAGGCTCTAAATGCTTTCAACATAACTTTATCTCTTTCATACATGTAAAACTTTTATCTCCATAGAAGATTTAAGTTTCTTTGAACAACTAGCAAGCAATTTTTTTTATTGATGGAACATAAAGACAATATTCTAAGGAAAAATCTTTATTATATTTCAACTTTTGGTGATCAAACTTGTAAATAGGATGTTCAAACTCTCCAATGAGATTCAACTAATGTATAAAATCTTCAATAATCTCTTAATACTTTGACATAGATTTTATGATTGTAGAAACTATATTGGTTTTTTCATCTATAATTTCACCACCAAACTTAAACTCTTCATCACCTAAGACAATCAATTCATTTACATGTTTTCTTAAATTAATCATTTTACACATTTTGATCTAATGAACCATTTCCACAAATTCACATGAAAGATATTTGATTTCAATTAATTAATAATAATGATCATCATTATATATTTGATTTCAATTAATTATTATGAAAATTAATGTTTATAGCATAAGTGGTTATTTAGCTTGTCTAGGACCACCTAGTAGATATCGACCTATGACTCAGCTTGATACTGTAATAACCTACCTTGACCCCAACCTAGTGAAAAAGTAGCCCAACTTGAGATTGAATTGATGTAAAATTTTTACTAGTTAAACTAACTTTATAGGATTGGATTAACCCATTTTGATAGGCCTATAAGATGTAAGAAGGTAATAATTATAAATCTTAATAGAAGTATTAGACAAATAAGTTGGTACAATGTTGTGTGCCTTTCCTCTTGCCCAAAGAACCAAACTTGATTATTTGCAATGGAAAAAAGTTTTGTTTTGTAAAATAAAGTTTTTTGCTAACATGGATGCTTATGTGGAAAAAGTCAATAAGGAGAGATTATTTTTCACTAACTACATGTAAGCTAGTTAAAATAGAGATACACTAGTTTTTATTGCATATTAATATATTATCTCTCATATATTTAATGTCATGGTCTTTTCTAAATTAATTATTACCTAGAATCTAAATGCACTTCATTAAACTAAAAATCTCTTATTCAATTAAATTTAGAAATTTTTGTTAAAATTAAATAAAGAAATTTAGCAAAACCACATCTTTACATCATGTCACAAAATATTTCAACTTGTATAAAACAATCAATTAACAAATAATTTGTGTACCTAGTATTAAGGTTGAATCCATGAAAGTAAATCCCCCAAGTCTGGTACACTCATCACATGCCCTAACAAAGAAAGGGAGATTGCACTATATGTATCCTTAATGATGTGGCTACAGCTCTATCTAGGGTGTAAATAGGGACCTGCCTTGCTATAGCCCTATTCTATCAACTGACCCATCATTGTTAGCCTAGTTACAAAGCCCAAACTACTAGAGTCCACTATTGATCTTGGTGTCAACTTAGGCCCAAGAACATGATCACACTTTAATTGACCAATTTTACAATAATGGCATTCTAATAGTCCAATATAATATAAAATTAAACTATGGTAGTCTAATAAAGGAAATTCTAATAATTTCCCATTTGGATAATAGTTTAACAAATAATGAATTGGATTACAATGAATGCTAATGACAATTATTACATCATTACAATCATAGGTCCAACATAAGTACCTAACAATACAGATCATCATATTTGATATGGATGTTGATGTCCTGTATATCTTGAATACTTATATTCCAATGACCAAAACACAATGTGGAATGTGTGAGTAATAAGACATACATATCAAAATGTGATCTTATATATATCTTTACAAAATGGTCCATGCAGCTATCCAAAATGCTAAACACATCTCAACACAATAATGAGACAGAGTCTAAATGTCTTGATCAATATGTCATACAACAATATGTACAATCAATAACATCATATATACATATATTTGAAATATATAGCAACATCATTAACATTTCACTAATTTTGAGATTATTAATAACACAAGTTCATCATTTCACTACGGAACATGAAAGTTTGGCTAACCTTAAACGCTAAAAGGCTTAGCTAAACTCATTCTAATCACTTGTTTGTGAACAATTTTACACCTAAGCCTTTAGTTAGTATATTTGCAAGAATATCATCCATGACAACATATCTAATGCTTACATATCTTCTCTCAACAAATTGATGCTTAATATCAAAATACTTTGTATGGCTAGTACTTCTATTATTATTTTAAGAAAAATTCATTGTGAAGGCATTGTCATAACATATGGTTAAGGTCTTAGAAATACTCTCTAGAACTTTGAATCTAGATATCATATTCCTTAATCAAATAGACTTGCAAGTGGCTTTACAATATACGACATGCTTTGCCTCCATAGTAGAGGTTGTTGTAATTCACTACTCCATAGTTTTCATGGTACAACTCCTCTTATCATTATAAAGATGAATCGTAATATCAACTACCTATCATTTGGATAATTCATAAAATTAAAGTCAAAGTAGCTTGCAACAATCAGATTACTAGAATTGCAATAGGTTAGCATAATTTTTTTTATATTTTATGTATTTTATAACTTTCTTTGATGTAGTCTAATAGTTTTTACCAGGAGCACTCAAGTATCTCCTAAGTACATTGAACATTTAAGCAATATCATGATGTGCACATACTTGAGCATAAATTAGGCTACCAACAACGAAACCATATGGAACCTACAATGTATATTTGATCTTTACATTATTTTGAGGATATTGCATTTTAGAAAGAATCTCACCCCTTTAGAAGGGTGCAATGCCTTAAGAGCACATAAAACATATTAAAAGTTTTGAACACCTACTAATGTACAATCCTTGATACAAGCCAAGAAGGCACCGTGATCTATCACGGTGGATATATATGCGTAGCATGAAAAAGGTATCATTAAGATCCTTTATATCTAAAATATATAGATAGTATTTTCTTTATCTTAATCATAGGGCCCATAGCATTGTATTCAAGGAGAATATCATCAACATAAGACTAGAATTATAAATCTGGTCATATCTAACTTAAAAACAGATATATTGATTTACATTATTCTCCTTATACCTATAAGAAGCAAAAATCTTAACAACTTTGAGATACTATTTTTAGATGCTTTATTCAAATTGTATTTATGAATTCTTTCAATTTACACACTAAGTGTTCTCTAGTTTTCTCTCGGAAACTATTTGGCTAGTTCACATAAATATTTTCTGGCAAATCATCATTCAAGAAGATTATCTTAACATTAATTTGGTTAAACTTTAAGTTGAAATAAACCACCAGCGCTATAATAACTCAAAAATTAGTCTTTAATTAAAACAAACAAAAAAATTTTCTATAATCAAAGCCTTCTTTCTGAATGTGGCCCTTTGCCACCAATTTCACCTTATACCTCTCGATCACCCTTTGAGTATCCCTTTTGGCTGTAAAGACCCTCTTACAATCAACAAGCTTGCAACTAACAATTATCTCTCTATAATCTTATACATCATTATCGAGCATCAAAGTAATCCATCATTTATAGCCTTCAACTATTCTAAAGAATTAGAACTTGAAATCTGGTGAGATCATTAGTAATTTCTAGTCTGCAAGCCATTTAGGAGTTCCCCAAGAGTATTTCATTTACAAAACTAGATTTTTTCAACTACTAACAAAGCATTATGCTTTCTAACTTCTAACATTGGTTTTACATACATTGTACTGGATCATTTTCTTAATCAATTCAATTTGTTTCAACCAATAACGGTACTAGTGGAATATCAAATTGTACCTTTCTAAGATAGATGTTATATAGTCTTTAACTCCTTGGTCATGTGGATCAAACAATAAAATTTGCTACTTTTACAATCATTATAATATTCAATAAAGTGACCATTAATAGTTTTTAGATCAAGTTATTTTGTAAACAAGTTATATGGCTTCAAGTTAACTGTGCAACCCCAAATATGGAAATGCCTAAAATAGGCTTTTCCCATACAACAATTCATACAAGGTTTTAGGTATAGACTTGCTAAGGACTTAATTCATAATATACATTGTAGTCTTGAAAGCATCACCCTATAGAAGTTTAGTAAAATTGAATGTGCCAACATACATTTGATCATGTTCATGAGTGTGTAATTCCACCTTCTTATGGTCCAATTCTCTTTGGGTGTTTTAGGCATAAGGTTGCTTGCCTCAAAACTCACAATATTGGTCATATCAAAATTTCCATCAATTTCATCATATCTCCATAACACTCACCATCTTTATCAGAATTGACACGTGTTTTTCTTTCTCATTTTAAGTTTAATCTCAACTTTAAATATCCCAAAAGAATTTAAGGATTTCAACTTTTAAGTGGGAATGTCCACGTAACCAAACCTTGAACAATTAGCAATGTAGGTGAAATATCAGATTCCACCAATAGTGTTTGATGTATTTGGTTTACTCACATTATTGTGAATCAACTTTAGTACATCTAACCTTCTGGTCGTTTTCCATTTTCTAGCTCTAATCAAGATTATCTCTCGTGATGTAATCAATACTCTTACCAAAATAAATAAGTCTAGGTCATGAAGAATCTCTTATTTTATCAGTCACTCCATCCTTCTATGGAGATATCACCTAGATGCCTATGCCACAATATGGAGGATCTTACATTGATTCTGACTTCTTTTGTCTCCAACCACAATATTTATGAATAAACTAATTTTTCAATTTCCAAACAGTAATTGATTTTACAAGTGTAAACCAATAGTTGAAATTTATTTCTCCTCATGAAAGGTATATAAATAATGTCACTTAATTTTAAATATGACTAGATAATAAACATGAAGTAACATGCTTATCTTGCACTTTTTCACCATTTCCAATCTGATTGTCAGCTTTCTATCACTTGGTATCCTCTTGTTTCTTAACACTTATAATGAATTCAAGATGAAAATGATTGGACTAGTTTCTAACCACCAAGTGCTTAACAAAATGTCTACAATATTTGACTCAAACACACTAGGGCTAGTAAAAACTTCTTAATCTATAGAGTTAAGCTTTGTTATCACCTTTATTACTTCTCAAAATTAGGTTACTTTGGGTTTGATTTATTCTCACATTCAACACTTAATCCATGTGAAAAAAAGTGAGCATAAAGACCTATACTATCATCACATTGTCTTCCACTTGACTAACTATAGAGGTCATTTCATTGAAAGGCTACTCATCCTTCTAAGTGTGATATAATGTCTTTAAAACATCAAATTTGAACTAGAAGAGAATCCATAACATGCTAAATCAAATGATTATTTTCCAAATTCATTCTTTTGAGTAATTATAGTAGTATACCAATTTCAAAATATGCTCACGAACTCCAATTACACCATTGTAAATAGTTTTGTGCAGCAATAAGGAGTAATGTCCTTTCTTAACCTTCTCAAACTTTTTGATTTTTCAACTTCAAAGTCCATATATGATTTGGCATTTGGAGAGTCATCAATGCCTTTTATGATGGTCATATCCTTAGTATATGTCACAAACATCAAGTATACTCTATTAAAGTGTGTCCATTTTTCACAAAGAGTCTTTATGTTGTAGCAAAGTCATTGTTTATCTTCAACTCTCCCTTTCTCCATGCCAAAATTCGGTGATTGCTAGACATGATATCAGCAACTCAAATCAAATATCTACTACTCATCCCATTTCTCATAATTGGTCCAATTTACCATTTTCACGACAATTATGAAATTCATCATAAATTTCTAAAATGCATGTTCAACATAGTCATGCTATAATATTTCCTTGATAACTATGTAATTCTAAAGAATATTACATTATGAAACCTAATAATGATAAGGCATTTAAGGTTTCATAATATAATATAAGAATTTAATGCTATATTCCTAAAAACTAATATTGATAGGGTATTTAAAAATTTTATGAACATAAGCAATCCTGACACTCACATTATTGCCAACAAACTATGTTATTAATATTACACTGATAAGGTATAATATTACTATCATAGTACTCTCCTAGTTACAATTTTAAAATTTTTATTTCAACAAAATTTTATGCAATTGGCCTCATGATAGGTGTGTACACAAATGCACAAAATTACACAACATAACATGAGTAACATAATTCCAATTTCATAAATGAAATTCAAATAAGAATCAAACTCCTTCCAAAAATTCTAGAAAAACTACAAATAGTAGTCCAATATGTAGGAAATACATAATAATTTTTTTTGGAATCACTTAAGTTAATTAGAAAAAGAAAAACAAAATATTTTTATTTTCAAAAAAGTTGAAAAAATGTCCACAAAAATTGCCTAAGAGAGTAGAGGCTATGGTACAATCTACACCCACATTTGCCACCTCCATTGTAGTGCATGGCTTACATGCACTTTGTCACTTGTAGGCTTGGGCGTCACTTGGCCAGGTCATCTTCTTTGCCTAATCAGCTTGCAATTTGTGTATGTTTAATCAGCTTCAGACCCAACTTATACTCGATCTTAATTAGACCAAATTTGGCCAATTTTAGTCAAATTATTTTTATAGGCTTTGTTCTCAATACCCATCTAAAGCTAAACCTTTGATCAATTTGATTAAAATTGGAAAAAATTGTTTTAATTTGAACTAGAAAAAGTGAAAAAACTAAAATGCCCTTTTCATGCAAAATTTCATTCTAAAATTTGATATACTCTAGTTTTCATCAAATAAAATGATGATGGTTGGAATGACCTCGCTCAGTGCGAGGTATTGTCCGCTTTGACTGATCTTGTGGTTGTACGATTTTGTCCCCCGAGGTTCCCTTCTGACATCGCCAGTGGAGTTCGACTTGGGCCCGAGGTTCCCAGTGGAGTTCGATTCTGAAAAGGCACCTCATGTTAGGGATGAATCATTTACAACACGGGTATTATCCAGGTTTGTGCGCCCACCTAATGGATAAGGCACCTGGTTTTGTTCCCCTTTGTGCAATAGCACGAGGGCACCTCGCTTTGATGAAAGGGGGCATCCCCTGCCTTATAAGGTACGAGGTCATTCGACTTCTCATCGATGTGGGACTTCTACCCATTTCCCACTTTTTGCTATTAACATAAGCCCCCCAAGTCGAGTGAGCTTGTGCGTAGCGAAGTGACAGGGAGTCCCACCGGGCATGCGAAATGATGGTGGTTGGAATGAGCTCACTCGATGCGAGGCATTGTCTGCTTTGACTGATCTCATGGTCACACAGTTTTGTCCCCCGAGGTTCCCTTCTGGCATCGCCAGTGGAGTTCAACTCGGGCCCGAGGTTCCCAGTGCAGTTTGACTCTGAAAAGACGCCTCACGTTGTTGAAAGGGGGCATCCCTCGCCTTATAAGGCACGAAGTCATTCGACTTCCCATCAATGTGGGACTTCTACCCCCTTCCCACTTTTTGCTATCAACATAGAAGTAGGGGTTTTCAAGATAAAATAAATCTAAAACTATTCTATGAATCAATTTTAACCAAAAACAAGAAAATTTGCTTAAATTTTCAATTTCAAACACTAAAGCCAAAACTAACAAGTTCTATAAAAAAAATTAATTAAAAGCTTCATACACTCCAATTATTTTCAAATCAAATTGGGATTTTTGTCAGGCATAAAGGTTTAAAACACAACCACAAATTAATTTAGGAAAAATAGCATAAATTGTGCTTAATTTGGAAAAATCCCCTTTTAGGGAAAAGCTGGAAAACCTGATTTCAAGGTTATTTTAATTACAACAAAATATATGCAAATTCTCATAATCAATCATACATCATATATAAAAAATAATTAAAAATATATTTATACAAAACCCATATATATTTTATCACAAAATTTTGGATTATTCAATAGATTAAATACAAAAAAATTGCTAAATGATTTTTTACAAATTTGAGCCCTGCAACATAAAAGAAAATTTGTCTATGATATCAATGGTTAAAATTGGATAAAGAAATTTAGTCAATAACCAAATCTTCACATCATGTCACAAAGTATCGAAATTTGTACAAAATAACTAATTCACAAATAATATGCATACTTGATATTGAGTGTGAATCTATGAAAGTGAATCCTCCAGGTCAGGCACATTCCTCACATGCCCTAGCAGAGAAAAGGAGATTGCATTGTCTATATCCTCAATGGTATGGCAATAGCTTAGTCTAAGGTGTAAGCAAGGACTTGCCTTGCTGCCATCCTACTGGGCTAACTAACACATCATTGTTAGCCTAGTTATAAGCGTCACATCAGTAAAGTCCACTATTGGTCTAGGTATCAACTTAGACCCAATAACATGATCATACCTTAATTAACCTCTTTTACAATATTATTATGACATTCTAATAATCTAATCATAGCATAAAATTAAATTATGGTAATCCGATATAGGAAATTCTAACAATTTTGACCATATCAAAATTGAAATTAGTGAAAAAGGTGAAAATGAAAACAAATGCTAGTAATGACAAAATTGAAATTCGAGTAAAAGGTACATTAAATTTATAATTACAAAAATTATATCATATTATTATAATTAATATATAATTTTAAATTATTATATATCAAATCGTAAGCATTATATTTTAAATATATATTTATATTCTACCATTGTTCTTGATGTTATTTTATATTTTGAAATTATTGTACAATCAATTCATTATCAATCGTGTTAAACATATATATTTTTTTAATATATGCAATAAGGAGTATTCATCCATACATCTTTCATTTGATTACATTATCAATTTTTCACAATCTTCATTGTAGAAAATTTTCTTTCTATAGTCACTGTAGCCATAAGTAAATTTACGGTTAAGCAATTATTAAAACTTCTTAATTACATTTAGAAAGAATAAAAATTAACACATTAATTCTACAGGGTTACGTTATTATTGAATAAATTTATTGTATTATTTTAAGAATTTTTTTCAATAATTATAAGAAAATATAAGAACGACTAAAAACATTCATAACCAAACTCAAGTAAAAATAGTAAAACGTTGTGACTAGATTGGGCTTTAATATAATAATTAAACAAATCATTATCATGTGCTTTAATTTTTCAATGAGAGTAAAATTTAAATATCAATGCATACATTTTAGATGACACATATACACTACAATAAATGTAGAAATGACATTGTTAAATAGATGATGGATGAAAGGTAAATCGATATATGTATATATATATATATATATAGTTATGGCAGTGTTTTGTAAAGATTAAAAAAATTACAATGTCGGTTCTTATTAAACAATTAATGTCTAAATTCAATATCACATTTGACATTTGTTTAAGCTAAGTAACTAACACACTTTTGCAATCAATTAATTTATACCATTTAGGTTTAAAGCATCTTTAAAATCTATGGCTCCTTAACTATGAATTTTTTTATTAATTTATCAAATTGTATACATACAATAAATTTATTAATATGATAATATTACAATTAATTTTTCATTTTTCAAGGCTGCAAAATTGTTAAGTTTTCTAATGAACATTAATTTCTTTTATTTACTAAGATAATGATAATAATGAAAATAAATTCGACGTGTTTACATTTTGTTATACAAAGAGATGTATATTAGACATTAGTTTTTAATTTGGAATTGACATGTAATAGATGTATATTAAACAACTTAAGCATATTTGGAATGATTGTTTAAGTTGTAAAATAGAATTCCTATGCTCCACTTTGTAAACTCCTCTTCCCAAGTAAATAATATGCACTCAAGAGCAAATATTACAAGCATTGTTGCTTAGTATCATTTTGCTCAATCTTTATTGAAGGTTTATAGTTTATTTTTCTCCTTTTCTTTCTCTTTTTTGATTAGTTTGTATATAAATAATTAACTTCTGTTTCTTTTTTCCCTTTGAACAAGGCATATGCATTGATTCTTTAAACAAGAGACTTGAAGCAATCCTAAAAGTTTCAACAATCTAATGTTGATATGTTGTAAACAATTCAGAAGCTTGATTCAATAATAATATCTATGTCGTTATTTTCTTTCTAATGTTTTTTGTAAAAATGTAATTTCAAGCACATTTGTGTAATTTAATAAAAAAATTAATAAAAATGACATTGATTTTTTTAAGAATTTAATAGTTCTCCAACCATTAATTTTTTGTTCCAAATAAAATAATTCCATTTTACAAAGATAATAGAATATTTCAAAATTTTAATAGTATTAAGTTGGATAAAATAATTCAAGAATTTAAGCATTAATTTAATGGACAAAATAATTCAAAAAATAATTAGCCTTTGAGCAGTTTATTTGAGAACATTGTAATATAGTAGGTAACAAAAAAATGGACAAATATAAATTCAAAATAAATGAGATGTGTTGGCATAGCTTGTGGTTTAAAAAATGGCTAGTTAGTTAAAAAAACATCAATTTTCTGATTAAAATTGACGTAAAAAATTCTCAACAATGTCAATTTTTTAACAAAAACTAATGTCAAAAGTCTCCACTCATTTTAAAATAGATGAGATACATTGGTGGGAATCTGAAAACTATGATGTAGAAGTTTTCACACATTTGATTATCACTCTTGTTCTCTTCTATGTTTGATATTATAGCTCTTTCCCTCTCTGTCTTCGACAATTGGAATGCACTCTCATTGTCCATCTCACTCCCACTTTCTCATTAACTACAAAAGTCTAACTCATTCTCACTCTCCCTCTCTCGGTGGTTTGAACCAATCTTTTTCATCTCTCTCTCTCTCTCTCTCTCTCTCTTTTTGTTTCTAGATAATAGTTGCTTTTCTTTTTTAATTTTATTAATAATTGATGTTGTGTGAATAAGATGAATTATGTGTTAATTATGTATAATTGTGTGCCCTATTTGTTTTATAGTTTTTGATCACAATAATATATTATGCAAAAAATTAAGTGCATACTTGAATCACAACTTTGTAGTTCAAATATTGATTCAAATAAGCATGATTAAATTCAAAATAATACTTTAGACCGAATTGAAATATTTCCAAAATTGTTTGTTGACTTGTGTATTTGATGAAATTCAAATTGCGTAGTCATAGATCGTAAGTGGATGTCTGTTGATCAATTGAGTAAAGAATATGCAAATGGGGTTAGATTTTTTGTTGATCAACATGCTGCAAATGGTAATGAGTAGATTAGGTGTTCTTGTGTAAGACATTGTTGTGTTAAGAGAACAAAAGCTGATGAAGTAAAAGATCATTTATTTATTTATGGAATTAATAAAAGGGTATACACAATGGATATGATACGTTGAAAGTGAATTGTCTACTATATCTAGTAGTTATTAGGATAAGGGAGAGTACTAGGACTATGAAATTGATGTGGATTTGCATGATCAATTGGAAGATATGGTGCATGATGTTGTTGAAAATAATTTTATTGAGCAACTACATATCCTTGAAAGCTTGTTAAGTAATGCAGAAAAGCCTTTGTATCTAAGTTATACTAGATTTACACGATTATCTACTGTGTTGAGATTGTTCAACTTAAAAGTGGGGAGTGGGTGGAGTTACAAAAGTTTCATGGCCTTACATAAAGTGTTGAAAGAGATGTTTCCAAAAGGTAATGAACTTCTGGATAGTACTTATGAGGCTAAGAAAATATTGTGCTCCATGGATATCTAGTATAAGAAGATAAATGCTTGCCCTAATGATTGTATACTATACCAAAAGGAATACAAAAATTTACATGAATGTCCAAAATGTGGGGCATCATGCTAAAAATTGAGGAAGAATGATGCTATGAAAAATAAAGGGGCTCTAGCTAAGCTGGTATAGTATCTTCAAATAATAGCAAGGTTTAAACATGTGTTTGCTAATGCAAAAGATGCTACTTAACATAGCATGCAGACTGGATGATTTCTGATTACAAGCTTCGATATCTAGTTAATTCTTCTTAGTAGAAAACACTTGCTTCATTGTCTCCTGAATTTAGTAGTGAAGCAAGAAACCTAAGGCTTAGACTTTGTACAGACGGAATGAACCCTCATGGTGAGTTGAGTAGTAAATATAACACATGGCCCCATTCTATTGATGATTTATAGTCTACCTTTATTACTAATGAAAATCAGCACTAAAAAGTGAGCCGACAGGGGCCCAAGAAGAATCGAGTTTATCAGAAGAAATGAGCTCGCTATAAGTCACAGCTCATTAAAGAGGATCCAGCATGCCGAAGGCCAAAGCTTATTGATCGTGCCAGCTAGAGGTTACATGCCAGCAACACTCTCAGCAAACGAGTTCAAGCTTGTTAGGACATAGCCCCATTCAGCTAGAAGCTCATCGAAGTTAGGCATAGAGACAATATACAACTTGCACTGCCATTCTGTAGTGCAGTCGTCAGGTCCCATCCATAGTAGGTAATTTGCAGAAGCCAGTCTATAGCACCCTAGGTAGTCTTATGCATTTAATTTTTGATGTAACAGATATACAGTTAACTTAGTTCCGTCTGTACCCCTCCATGCTTCTATAAATGGGTGCTAGGATCATTATAAAGAGGGGGTAACTAGAGGTACCAAAATAGAGAGTTCTAGTAGAAACTCTGCTGAATGTCAAAACACTATAAATAATCCTTTGAGTTAATAGAAATATCTCCATGGACGTAGGGTCTGTTGCCATCCAGATTTGGCCAAAGCACGTTATGTCTCTGTAATATCTTTTTCCTCTTCTTCCTCTCATCGCCCAACACTCTTTCATCATCTAAACAACTGGGAAGTAGCTAGGGTCCCCAAAGAACCCCCTCTATTGGTTGGATTCGAATTGTACCAAAATCCATCGTCAATATTTTGGCATGCCTGGTGGGACTCTTTTGTGTGCTAGTTGGTTCTTTATCTTCTGTTTGACTCTTTGGACGGTTGCGATGGCTAGAGGGAAAGCCATCAAAGCCTTAAATGCTCAAGTTAATCCACTGGAAGGCCATGTCTCAACAACAGACTCCTCCACCAATCCCATCATCGGTGCTACTCCTAGTTTGCCTCCAACCAGTTTTGTTCAACCTGTTATCGTTGCCAACAACATTAACAGAGTGCAAAATTGGCTCCAACGTCAGGAAAGATTGGAAAATATGATGAGAGAGATGACTAAAGCAGTCACAATGCTAGCACAAGCCGTGTAGAAGTAGGTTAAAGCTGTTGCACCCGTGAATGTTCCCCCCCAGTAGCAGCAAGTTAGACGTTTGGGTGATGCCAATCAGGAAAACTCTCCAGCTCATTGCTCACAAGAGAAAATCCCAGGTCATTGCAATTACGGCCAAGAGAATCAACGGTCTCTAGTACGAGACCCGCTTGTCGAAGAACTATTTTAGAGGATGGGTCGATTTTAGGAATGTTTTCGAGTTCCATACAAACGAGCTTAATATGAAGCGAGATCACCCTTCACCAAAGAAATCGATGTACAATCCCTTCCCCTGAAGTTCAAAGTTCCCTCGATCTTGCTTTATGATGGGGACAAGGACCCATATGATCACTTGGACGTGTTCAACGTCCAGATGAATCTCATGGTAGCTAACTGATAACACAATATTTCATGCATTTATTTGTCCTCATACTTAGCATTTTAAGCTTCAAAATTGCTTACTTCTAGCAGTGTTAGTGTGTATTTGTGATTTAGTGTCAATTGCATTCATTTTACCAAATTCTGCATAATTGACCATTTTAAGCAGTTTCTATATTCTGGCCATATCTTGAGCTACACTTGTCCACTTGATGTGATTCTTATCTTGGAAGAAATATAAGAGAGAGATCTACAACTTTTATGAAGATTGCAAAAGCTGAATCTCATAATTGGTCATCCAAAATTGGAGCTCAATTTAGAATCAGAATACTGTCTCAGCCCTGTCCCTGGCAGCCCGACCTTCATGCATTCAATAGACAATAACTTGAGCTATAGAGGTCCAAATGAGGT